>JAODTT010054296.1:0-10072 GCA_025400115.1 Pentamera pediparva
GACACTGAAGGAATGCATTCCAGCCCCAAGCAATGAGGGGGAGGGGGGTGTTAGGGGGGAAGGCTGGCACCAGCTTTGAAGTCCAATCACACATTTTAGTGCCCAAATCAGCACAGCTTTTTTTGTGGGAAAAGTGTCAAATGTTCAACTTTTTGGGATCCTTCTGGCGCACTCATCATCTGGATTAGGGGTCCGAACTGCCCAAAGAGTGTCTGACCACAGGTCCCCTTGTTGCACTAACCCTGGTGAGGGTTCTGTAAGATATGTTGTGCAACTTGTACAAAATGCCTTTCAACATTACCTTTCAGTCTAGAAGGGGTGCCTTACGAAATTCACCTCAGCAAACCTTGGTTGTGAAGGATTACCTGTGCACTGACTATGACTGATTACCTGCAGCATAGTTTGTATTGGAGTGTGGGTGATCAGAATATTCATTAGGTAAATACGCCATCCTTGAAGACTCCCCTAAATCAAATGACAATCAACTATGAAGTTGTGTTCTTGTTGTCACCTTATGGCAGACATGCCAGTCATCTGCCTTTACATGTGAATGAAAGTCATTTACCCGACCTGGCAGGCACAGCTCAGGTTTTTGGAATTTGCTCTTAGGAGCTGTAAAATATTCTATGATCCTCAATTTTCATGCAAGTCGTAAACACAGTCATAAAATATCAGCATGCTCCTTCTACTCTCAGGCCTGTCCAGAAGGGGGACTGTTATTGCAAATTACTAGGCTACTGGCCAGGGGTAATAAAACCTGGCTAGGGGAAAGAAAATTAGACTATGCAGTATGTACACTGCATGGAGGAAAACTTTGAATCCTGATAAGTGCTGCGGAATGTCCTCCCATGTGAAGCACTATGGTCTCACCCATTACTCATCCCCAAAACAGGAGGGGATTATATTGTACACAATGTACAGTTATACTTGACATTTCGTGAAAATTTGTGCAAAGTGACATTAATACAGAACAGTATGCTTTGAAAATTTGGAGACCAGTAACAATTGACTGGTTCCAAGGCATTGAATCACATTAACAATGCAGATGAGTTCTTGTTCTGTAATATATTGAAACCTGTTGCAGAAAAACTGAACAGAACATTTTTGTGGCAATGTACACAGTCTCACAAATAAGACATTTTTCTTAGTGTATTCTACACACAAACTGTAAACTGCCCACCCCATGATTGTCATTCATGGTTACTGTATCCCTACAGAAAAGCCAATTGACAGAGATTCCATTTTATACCTCAAAATATCTGAGCCAACACCAGCCCTAATGTCCTATAGGCTCCCAGGCTGTGCAGGCTTCAGTGAAATTCCTGTTGTTTCGGAGTGGATCTCACTGAGTGAGGTCTCTATTTGTACTACCTGACCTCTGTCATTTGGGGTCAAACTATGTTTTCACCTCTAGGAGTCGGATGTTTGTGTTTGCGCTGCACAGTGCTATTGTTGGATACCCTCTGGGATTGATTTCGTGCCCACAGACACTGCTTCCCATGACTTTCGCGGTGGGGGGCGGAATTGGACTGATTGGATGCATGTTGCCTTCGAAATGTTCATACTATATTTAGGAAAGCTTCTTGGAAAAGACGCCCTCAATATTAGCATGTTACTTGACAAAAATGACTCGGCTTTCAGTGATTCATGTTTGAAGGAGTTCCATTTCCAGTTGAAAAAATTTACCAAACAGACTTTATTACTGTACAGGCTCTCTCGTGGATGCTAAAAAGCACTATAGCACGTACCAATCGGCTCTTCCAAGTCGGGCAAAATGCGGCTCGAGACGAGCAGGCCTTAGAAGACTATAGGTTCAGAATATTAAGCTTTAAAAGCTTATTCGGCTCACCTGATGTGTAAATCTAGTAGGTCAAATAGGATTAGGGGGAATGTTGGGCTTCTCAAGGGAATCTCACAAAATTTTGGCTGTCCTTTGATGGCCTCCAGGGCAGTGTTAGCGCTAAGGTTTTAAGTTTGGGGAGAATTCCAACTTTTTCCCCAATGCGGGATTGGCCCAAAACGTGCGCAAATCGCGCAAATGCGCACCTCATCGCCAACACTGCTCCAGGGTGTCTGAAAGATGCGAGATGCCTCCCTGGCTAAGACCCTGACACCAGCCCCATAAAAATAATTCTCAACCTAATTCAGGACTTCATTTCCCTGCTCAATTACTTCAATGGAGCTTTCGATCCCGACTACTAGAGAGCAACTAACTGTATTTGGAGTCGAATGTTGAGTTTGTATGTCCTGCTTGCGATTGATATAGGGGGAATGTCACATGATTAGCTGGAAAACTATGAATAGAGACATTCTTTCCATATTTCCAGTGGGATATATCAAGAAAATATTGAAAATTGTCAGTGTGTAGTGCGTCAAAGCTACAGTAGCTACTGTGCAGTTTTCGAGAAATGAGTTGTATCACGCAATCATCTCATATCTCAAATTAAAATTGAGAAAACTACAAAATTGGTGGATTGCTGCAAGTTTAATCGTTTAATTTTGTGAATCCTAATATTTGCACAAACACATCGCTCACCCTGAAATGTAGATGAAAATGGGTGTTTGGGGTGCGACAACTGAAAAGGGGAAATGCTGCGTCATTGGTATGAAGCTGACACATATGAAGAAAATAATATCTAAATGTATGAAGCAGTCTACAATTAACAATTATATTTATTGCAATGCAGTACTGTAATGGGAATACTATGCGATTCATTTAGGGTTGGAACCGAAAAATCTCATTCGAAAATTCATTCCTGTGAGATCGATATTCCCATAATATATTCAAAGATTTAACTGCAAAATTGTCAGTTGAATAACATATACTGCTTATGACAATACCAAAGTAACACTTGAAAACGAAGGTTCGCCCGATACTTGGAACATTAATTGACAATTCCTTGTATACTCAGAAAGCTCACTGAAGCTGCATGTGATATAATAGGAATGACAACACAATATTTCCATATCTGTCCATGTGTTGAAATGTTTATCAGCAATCATGAACTGTGTACAAGTGGAACGACCTGCCAGCCATATGCATAGTCTTCACGATGTGAGTTCTAAATAATACACGATATAATTCCACACGGTGGCATCAGTGGCCGTACAACATTTACAGGTACTCACAACTGTGGTCTAGTCGCTTACACCAGTCGATATGTCCACATCCCCACTCGTTATCACAAGCTGTGCCCAGGTGAAATATGTGACACACCATTTAGAACATGCTGATGAAATTGGAACACAACATGAATGCAGCAGTATCTTCAAGTCCTCACAGAGAAATGCACTCCAGCAAATCACACATCGACAGTCATCGTGTCTACTTCTCCACTGTACCCAACAAGTGATTCACAACGAGTTCATGATGTGAGTGCACAGCACACATCAATGTTATCAAGATGCAGTATATTTAGAGTCCTTGAAGGCCAAAGGTCATGTAAATATGGCTTAATTTAAGATTGTACTCTGGAGATAGAACAATAAGGTATTCTAAAGCGCAATTCGTAATTCAGCCGACGAGTGTGTGAAAAGGAACAGCAACTGTGATTGCGCAACACACCTTGTGACGTGAAAAAATCACAAAATTCAGTGTGCAGAGTCCATGGGTGATCTTCGTATCCCCCTCCCCCCACCGTGATGTCATCAAGTCCTAAAAAGTAAATTGGAATAAATCAGCAATGCAACATGCTACAATCTTCAAATTTGGGGTGGGGGTATTCACATGCCCTCTTTCCACCTATGCTAGTTTGAAGAAAATTTGTTACATGACATTTTGCCTTTAATCAAAGGGGAATGCAGTCCAGCAGCTCTGTCACATCAACAGTTATTGTGTCTGCTTCACTGATGATCACAAGTTGTGTTCCAGTGAAATGCCCAACAAGTGATTTGCAGTGTGTTTTATGATGTAAGTGGTGCACAGCACACAGCTATGTTTTCGAGATGTAGTACAATACAAGTCCCTAATGAAAAGGAAATGCAGTGCAGCAGCTCCGTCACATCGAATAAATCATTTTTCCACACTTTCCGGCCACTGGTGATCGCAAGTTGTGTACAGTGGAATGCCCAACAGAAACATATGCACTATG
This sequence comes from Pentamera pediparva, assembly GCA_025400115.1. NCBI lineage: Eukaryota > Metazoa > Echinodermata > Holothuroidea > Dendrochirotida > Phyllophoridae > Pentamera > Pentamera pediparva. Next base: position 4,092 of record JAODTT010054296.1, read on the forward strand.
TTCATGATGTAATGGTGCGAACACAACAGTGTGTCACCATGATGCAGTACTCACAGGGAAATGTGGTCCAGCAGCTAATGTCCATAACCATTCATTGTATTGAATTCTCCACTCATGATCACAAGCACATACAAGTGGAATGCCCTACGTCAAACCATGTACACCATATCTAAAATGTTACTAGTGTGCAACACCACAGCTAATGACACATGAAAGACCTTACAGGGGAGCATGTTCGAGCAGCTCACACTGTATCAAGTCATGGTGTCCATTTCTCCACAGAGTGGAATGCCCTACAAGTCATTTACACATTGTTCACAATGAGAATGGTAAGAATAAATGAGCCGCAGTGCCCTCAAGATTCAGAACTTCGCAACGAAATGAGGTCGTTGCCTCCACACCTACACTTGGGGTCATCACACAAGTGGATCTCCCTACAAGTCAACAACATTTTCACGATGGAATGTGATCCAGTCGCTCACGTCACATCCCTAGTAGTCCCTAGTGATTTTGCTTACACTGTAGAATAGTGATTCTGCTTACGCTGGAGAATATGCCATAATTTGCGAATTCTCAAAATGTGCAAAATCGCCAGTCAACTTGTGAGTATTACATGCTGGGGGGAAGGGGAGGGGGGAACTAGTCAATTACTTATTGCTATGAACTCAGTATAGTTATTGTGGTCTACAAAGCCTACACCGAAGACATGGATATCGAAGGGGAAACTATCAGCCACCATGAGAAAATCCAACTTAGGCACCATGGCAAAACCTAAGCAGCTGTATTGCTCCTTCAGCCTGATAACAATGTCTGCATTGGTTCAATATAATTCCTCACACCATGGCTGAGAGAATTGCAGTTGCCCAGGTTCCAATATGGTGCCAATATATGAAATATACATATATCACTTTGCCATCAAAATATGGTTTTGAAGTGCTTCGCAGATGTGACTCCCGATCATATTGTATGCAACGTTATCAGTTCACTCTTGATGTACCATAATAGTAGTGAGCAGTAAGCACTTTCTGAACAAATGGGTATAGTGTGAGACAATCAGAGTGAAAATGACATCTTGTCTAACTGCACTGCGAAGAGAAAACTCTCAGGCCTCAATGAGTTCCAACAGGCGATCTATTGATCTGAAGGATCGCAATTGGCCAACCAAGCTGATCTGCGAACTCATAATTATCTGCTTCAACAGCAGTTTCTACTTCTAACAGGTTGGACAGTTCGTGGCTGCATTTGCTGGGCTGCCACAAACAACTCGATCAGGTGGTGAAATTTCCACAGGCTTCTATCTCACCAATTCATTCATGCAATCGCGCCATGCCCAGCTATCCTCCTACAACCTACAACTCCATTCTTCCATTACAACAGACAACATAGCTGTTCCATCTCTGCCTTGTGCTGCTAAGCCGTCCCAGGAGAGAATTCCCATGTTATGATGTGCACTTCTTGGTTGCAATGTACTCATAACAATTATGAAAGCAATCGACATGGGCACCCAGATTTCTGACAAAATCAACCTTGGTAATTTACAATTTCCAACTGTAAACTTTCACAATTCATTCTACTCAGCTGTTCAGAGGTAGGCCTACTGAATCATCTATCATTTGTTTCCAGATCATGAGATAACATCCATCGTTTGATGTCTGAAATGCATTTTTCAAGACATGCGATTACCTCTCCGTCAGTAAGTTTGTTGGAATCTTGCTTAATGAGCTTCGTAATACAGTGATCATCTGCGTACCCACCTAACTGCCTATACTCATATTTTGACCACGGCATGTGTTTCCCTCACACTGCTATATGAGTGGTTATTTGGTAGGAATGGGTTGAGCACTCCTTCCTTGTTAAATGCTACTATAAAAACATCGGGGACAGTGTGGAATTACTCAGCTATTGGAGCATGTCCCTCGCCTTCCTCCAACCTGAGATTGCATCAATGTATACCTGACGAGTCTAGTAACTCTCGCTTCAGCCAAGTCATAAGCGATACTTTACCCGGCGGTATTTCCGAATGGAGATGCACTGTCACCTATACGATAACCTACAATGACAGGGAATGACATCGAAGTTGTTTATCTGGACAAATTAAATACGAGGTCAGTCTCTGAGGGAGTATCGCTATCAGAGGATAGATGTCTGAAAGTTCAGAAGTTATTTTATTTGTTCTAATGAGATGGAACGTTGAACGTTCGAGTTGGTTTCATAAGTAACAAGTGGATATCAGCGTGAAAAAGAAAGAGTGTGTAATTGGATTGGTAATGTGATTTTCCGATCAACCCATGAGTTGTGTAATTATTTATCAGGCTATTGATTATCTGAGATACAGCTTTTTGTTTTCGTTTGCTTGCTCATTGACGTTTGAAATATCTGCGTAAAAACACATATATAACCCTAATTCACATGTCACCTACTCAGGCGAATGATATAGTCACGGTACACATGAGGAGGAAATGTTGCACTCGAATTATGATATAATTCAAGCACCCTCTGCTGTGAATTGGTGCGTGTGCTTCACTTTCAACAAAACCATTTGCTAAAGGTCAGCCGTCTGATTCATTATCAGCATGGTAGTAGGTCTGAGCGTGTTTCATACACTGACAGTATTCGCCGCATGGTTGAATCAGTAAGCCTTTGTTTTGATGTTGCATTTCTGAATGGAGCAACGGCGTGCTTTTGAAAGTGCGTGTAGTCATCCCCGCTGCGTATTTATGTGCGGTATTCAGATCTATACATCAATATAGACTATTGTGATTGTTAAAAAGTGTATCAAGCAATGCCTTCTTGGGGTTTAAAAAACGTTCCATCCATCAATACGCTGGTTTAACGACACACGAACAGTTGTATTTATATTACCGCAACACCTTATTAGCACAAGTACAACGATTTTAAAATATCGCAGCTACCGAGAGTCGACCTCATATACACTACACACCAATGTCGGAATCCTTGCATAGGATTCCAGTAGTCAAATGCATTAAAGTTACGATACTTTGAGGCATTGAACAGCACCTCGCCGAAGTATATGACACAGACCAGTCACAATCGGAACAACTTCACAAAGTTCCAGAAAAATGACCACTCATGAGTCATAGTCACTGTACAATAACTCTAGTGTGTGTGCGCGCGCGTGTGTGTGTGTATGTGACGCCTTTATCGTAACCTCTCTAAGTCAATGATGCGATGTCTGGTCACTCTCATACTTTGGTGGTGGATGACCCATGATGCCGTAGACATTGTTTTGGAGCCGATCTCATTGATATTCATGAGTGGGCGGTGCAAAGAAGCAAAATATCAGAATGACAATATCTCGACATATTTATTTTTTATCAGTGACATCAGTGAGGAGTCCTAAGTTTTACTATGATATTGTATGTCAGTCCTCATTATAATTCATAAGAGCTCCAACTATTTTCACTGAAAAATTCTCGTATAAACGACAATTGGTAGACAAAAAGAGGCATTAGTCCCATATTTGAGTGCGGGATGTTCCACATACTGAAAAGATGATCCCTATTTTCTCGATGCTGATCTACTCAATATTCATGAGTGGGCATTCTTGGAAGCAATATCGTTAAATGTCAATATCTCGGCAACCGTAAATCATATTTTCCTCGTTGTTTAATGACATTAACGAGGAATGCCAACGGTTACTGTGGTATTGGTCCTCATTTTTATTTATGAGGGGCGGGACTACATATAGTTCCACATGAAAAAAATCGTAAACACGGGAATTGGGAGATGGAAAGAGGTGATGCTGCCATACGTGAGATGTTCTGTAGTGAGTAGATTGTCCTCAATGTTTTCCATAGCTAGCAAATTGTGTAGGCGTAAAATGCCAATATGACAACCGCAGGTCCGGTTGCCGGCAAACATGAATTGGTGACATCAGAAAGGAGTGCCAATAGTAAATATAACTTCATTCAATAGTGTACCCTAGGAATAGTACACTAAGTAAATGTAAACCGTAATTCAAATTTCAGCTGATACGAGTGCGGAAATGAGACGCAATTGTTATATTGCAACATGCAAAACATATACTTTCAAAAACTAGGTAGCAAATTAATTAGGAATAGGATCCAAATAGAAACTCACGAAATTGTTCACAAGATATGAAAGGAGAAGTTCCCTAACTTCGTTTGTGGATGCCACCTTTCGTCTTTCACCTTCCAAGGTTCAAAGTTGCATCATTTAGTGTGTAGAGTCAATGTGCGGCCTTCATATCGTCCCCCACCGTGACGTCACAAGGACGGTGATATTCTTCAGTTGTTAATGGACATATATCAACAAGACAACATGCTAGAACCTTCACATTTTGGGTGTAGGTGTTTTCAAACATGCTCTATTCAACAATGCCAGTTTGAAGATAATTTGTTACATGGCCTTTGGCCTTTAGTATTTAAAAGGGCTAAATGTGTAAGTGGATGAGCAAAACAATGATTGGGTTGGTAATTACTAATGGTAAGCAGATGGACGCTACTGTTCGGTGCCAATCTAAATAAGGAGAAAGATGTCAATCTCTCAAATTAATTTGGTGACATCAGTAAGGAGTGCCAGCCTTCACTTTGATATTGTATTGTCGGTCCTCGTATAATTTATAAGGAGAGGGGCCTAAAATGCTTTCACTCAAACATTCTCGTCAACACATTAAGTGGAAGACGGGAAAATACTCGATTTGCGGATGTCCCATAGTTAGTTCGATGAGTCCCTGCGGTTTTTGTTGTTATATTATCATTGGGTGGGCGTGGCTTGGAAGCAAAATTGTAAAATTCCAGAAGCTCGGCAATCGTAGGTACACCTTTTGTCAAGGAGTGAAGTGGAAGATGCGAACGGTTACTGTGTTTTTTGTCTTCATTATAGTTCATAACGGGTGGGGCTACAAGTGATTCCACAGACAAAATATGTTATAAAGACGGTGAGTGGATAAGAGAAACAATTGTTTGGTGGTTGCTGACCCCAACTGTTTACTTTTGATCCAATTGATAATAACCAATGAGTGTGCGGGGCCCAGAAGAAAATGGAAATCTCTCGAATTACAAGTACGATGTTCCTCGAACTTGTTTTGGGACACCGGTAAGGAGTGCCCGGTGTAACTATATTATCGTTTCTCTTCAGCAAAATCGCTTTCTGATGACCTTTCGTCATTAGAGCTTACAATATAGTCATTCACGTCTCAACAATCAAGTAACTTGATGACAAATTTCTTTATTTCGACCTTTCTTACTATCGTTCTTTCTGTGACGAGCCTTGAGCGACATATTAGGCGCTATATATGATCAGTTATGTTATGAATAAATTGTTTCCTCAGTTTAAATATTGTTGAAGTTACCCGCCATAGTCGCCAAATACGACAGCAACCCCAATCCCGCAAGGAATCATACTTGAGGACCCACGACTAAGCTTATTACCCGAGAGTTGAGAACAAGATATTATACTTCATCTCTGGAGTGTGCGGCGTAATTCAGATGTATGTCGTGCATATACTTACGTGTTTCTCTTCAATTGACAGGTGCGGTTGGCCGGCCAGTAAAATGACTTGCCAGACAATCACCACGTGCACCTGGCGTCTCATCAAAGTCAAATGAAATACTAACAACAATTGACCTTGCCGTAAACTGTTATCGTGGTTAATGATTACAATGATAAATGTCAATCGGAAGAGCAGGGTATCTTGGGGGATAATTCATATTCCCAAGGTGCTCAATAACACTTGCGCGTGCACGATATTGCCCCAGCACAAAGCAGCTAGGCATATGATTGAGAAAAAATCACTCTATTATCCTCTACATCATTTAGAAATAGACCAATTTCTTACCCGCCAGTGAGGGTTCCAATTCATCAGATGTAGGGGACAGAGTACATGTTCAAGTAATGAAGTGAGGTCACGTGGTTCGACTTTGGCTCTGGTTATTCACGAAAATTTGCAACAAAAAAACCCGATATGTTACTACCAAATTCGCTGGCACCGCTAGTCA
>JAODTT010054407.1:0-15228 GCA_025400115.1 Pentamera pediparva
GAAGAAGTTTTCCAACACCTCGGTGGGGAGCCTAAGGAGGTTTTTCCCATGACCACCCTCCGCCGACAACCAGCCACTAGGAGTCGAGAATTTGAGAGCACACGACCAGTTTGTGGATAAACGACTCTGATATGATGTAGTCCGGCACAGAGGCAACAACTTGTGCTGGCGACTGGGCGAAAATGTAGACTACAAGCGGAGCGCCAGTGGGCCACCACATCGTACCGTCGTAAATTGATCATGTGCCGGAAATTTTCATTCTGAGAAAAGCTCATTCAGGAGAGTGGGCTCTTACATCTTGCAAGAGGCGTAATCATAGTGACCTAGTTACAATCCTTTGTTGCCAGGGAGCGCCACACTGGGTCAGGAATTTGCGAGGGGCAGAATAACGATTAAAATGTGCTTAATACAGGTAGTTTCTGGTTTGTTTTAGGAGTCGGGACTTTCATCAACCTAAACTGTTAAATTCGGTGACCTCGGGTCAAATGATGTCGTCTAGAACATTCTCTGACTGTGATACAAGAGTTCCTATGACATAAACCGTTCATATAAGATTTTTTAAGGGTTTGTAATGCGGGCCCTAGCCCCCCCCCCCCCCCCCCCTCTGGCTACGCCACTGACTTTCTCGTAATCTGGAGGAGCCTGCGACTGACTGCCTACAGCCGACTGACTTATTCGAAATACCTGTACCCCGAAACAACCCCCCCCCCCGGAAATTCACGAAACCACTGCATGACAGCAGAACCAGGAAGTCGACACGAAAAGCTCACCCGTCGTAACTGCAAGGACAGCCACCTTTGGAAAAACACCCGTCCGGTGTATGCTGGAGTCGAACCATGGACCTCTGTACGTTGCCGCTCTGACACTCTTCTTGCTTGCTGCGTATGGTACGTCTCTCTATAACACCTGTCACAGCCCTAACTCATTTCAGTCAGCCTAAGCCAGGTGCGTGAAAAGTACGTCATATGAACCAGTCTGTCATAAGACTGAATACATCACAAATATATTTGAGGTGAATTAGCGAAGAACTCTCAACCAGTGTAGTTAACAAAGGTTACCGATGCCGCAACAAAGAAATCGTGATGATTTCCAGTTTTGTTTTCAGGATGAGAAGGTCACCCTCTCCTTGACCGATCGCATAATAACCCTGCTTATCGTTATTTGACGCTTCCTCCGCGAAGACAGTCTGGCATCACTTACTAACTAGACATATGCAGGCGGGTAAACCGCCCACGTGTATATCCCCGCATTGAACAATGTCAAACCCATTTAATATCGAAGGGTATGATCCAATGTTGTTGTGGGCAGGAAAAGTGTAAGGCCCAGAAGAATTCCTACTGAGTTTTGCAAAATTTGACCTTTGATGACCTCATAATGACCCTCACTTTGGTCAGAGACCAAAGTAGTCTACATCCACCAAGTTTCATCCAGATCTGACAATGTTGAGGGAAATTGTGAAAATTATGCAAATTTGACCTTTGATGGCCTTGAAATGACCTCCACATATGCCAGGACCGACTGTAGGCCAGGACCGACTGTAGAATCTTGTTTTTCCAGTGGTACAATTCTTTTGCTTCATTCGTGTCCATATGTTCTTACAAATCCATTAGATCTGGCTTAGCACTGGCTTTGAAATTTTGGGGTCCAACCATGAGATTTAAGCACTCTCATTTTATTGAAAATGTGTCATATTTTTATCTTTCCCAGGCCCTTTTGGCCCTAACTGACCCCAAAGGTGTCGCGGGCCCAAGACCTGTAGAGTAGCAGTGTTGTAACGAGCCACTAATTGCTCGAGTCCAACTCAAGTCAAGTCAACTCATTTCCTCGATTGCTCAAGTCAAGTCAAGTCATGGCAAATTTTTGCACGAGTCACCTCCAGTCAATGACTAAATATAGTCAACCTGAGTCACTGAATTATGTTCTATGAAAAACTGCAAAACTTGAATACCAGCCATATATGACAACTGCTAACATGCAGAATATGGCTCACTCCATGTGTTATCTCCATGCTGTGACCCAAATGACCACATTCTTCAGACAGAAATGAATCAATAGCACATTGGTATAATTTTGGAATGCCAAATCCTTGACAGCTCTCAGACAAGTAACCAGTCCCTAGGCCAACACAGAGCCATCGACCTCAGCTCACATATGAGCCTACTGTGCAGAGCTAACCTAAGATGTCAGCCCTTTTCGAAATGAAGATTAATTTGTATGATGTGAGTATATTTCCAAATGCAAAATTCCGGTCGGGTCCCTGACCACTTGCCAGTCGCAACTCAGGAGGCAGCACATGGTCCATTGCCTGAGTTTCTCCAAGACACAGGATTTAACTGGTCATGTGCACCATGTGTTTGGACAATCAGTGGGCAACACTGTCAAACTCATTTGATATCAAAGGGTATTCATGACCCAGAAATTGCCCAAAAAGCACCTCTCAAGGTTGTCACGTAAATTATGCAAAATTTGACCTTTCATGATCACCTAATGACCTCCATGTTGGTCAGAAACTAAGGTAGTCTACATTGAGCTACATCTTGGCATTCAATGATTATCTTGTTCACAAGGTTCTAGACTTTGACCTCTGTTGACTGGACCCGAAAAGAATCTTGGTATCATGTAGGCCTACTCTATATGACCAACCTACATACCAATTATGAATCCTCTGTACCTGCAGGAGTTTGTTTCAGACCTATTGATTCCCCAAACATATCAATATCGACTAGAGCTAAAACTACTTTGAAACCTTTCATCGGCATGAAGGGAGGCAACTTTGAACAATTCTTTCCACAGGCATGCACCCACTGTAATCCTTACAGCCTGGTCCAATGTGGTATACACCAGTAATATAGGGGTATACATGGTGTTTAATATCAGTTATTCAGTTTACAATCTACACAACAGAAAAATGTATTCTGATCATGTCAGGTCGATTTTGCAGTACTATAAAATCCCAGTTCACAAACACCTTGTTCTCAAGTCATGGCAAAAGTCTCGAGTCACAACAGTCATTTGCTTGACTTGAGACTCGAATCTGACTCAAGTCATAACATGCTCGAGTCAGAGTCAAGTCATTTTGGTTGATAATCAAGTCAAGTCAGACATGCCACTAAGTCAAGTCGAAACATGCGACTCGAGTCCGAGTCAGAGACTTGACTTACAACACTGTATAGTAGTGATGCCAACCCTGCTCTGGATGCTAGCCTCACTGCAGTCAAGCTGTCCTAACAATGGTCCTAGAAATTAACCATTCATGGGAAAACAAGATGTTCATTGGCCTGACAATGGTTTTGGAAATTTAACAATCATGGGAGAGAGAGTAATTTTCATGCGATTCTATAAATCATGCTCCGTAGTAGTGAAGCACAAATTGCTGCCTGAATGAAAAAATTGACAGAAGTTGAGTTTCCTCAACATCCGATTCGAGATGCAAAAAGAATTGGGTTCAACACAAACACCATGAGACAGATCTTCCTGTAGTCTTCCGCAGCAGGAGAATCCCCAACCCCCCAAGAAAATTCATTTATTCTAGGATAAGCTTTGACATGACACCTATGCAGTGTGCATTGTGTAGCAGCGAGTAGGAGAGAAATAATCCAGCACTCAGTCTACCCCCTCTTCATTTGGCTTATTAGTCAGTTAAGCACTATCTAACTGATCTAGGCTGATCCATAATAAGCTGAAAATTGGTCCTTCTTAGGAATAAATTCAAAATTCGAAATGTTTGCCACCATTGTTCCAAGCCTGTTTTTTATGGTAATAATAATATCGATGAATGTGCCTCAGTGTAGGAGACTGTTCTTGTGACCTGCTTTTCTGGTGCGCTTTTGAGAGTGAGAGCTTGGAAGTTCTTTGGAGGGGGGATTACAGGATATATTAGAGAGAGTGTTACTATCTTGATAGTTTGCCTTTCCCATTCATTATTTACCATTTCTGCATTGGGCAAATCCCAAGCCAAGTGTGGGGATGGCATACTTCAAGCTTCCATGTATTATGAGCAATCTATGTGGGAACAATTTTGCCATGTAATATTGCCATTTTGATCAACAAGATATGCTATAATCAGTTGTGAAAAATAAAATATTCAACACCTTTTATTTGTACCAATAGAGACAGGAGGAAATGGCATACATAGACTAATGTGCTTATCCTACCCCCTCCCCTGCCCCAATCAATATTATGCTCCTGACACCAGGTCTGCTTTTCAGCAAACTACCCCCCTTCTCATTCTAGATGCAAATGCAGTATTTTTCACATTTTTCTCACAGGTATGGCAAGTATGCACACTGTTATTCCATTTTCCCCACCCCCTCCATGCCCCCCATCCCACACATCTCGGCTTGTTTACGTTCACACGCTCTGCGATTCTTTTCCGGTACATAACCTCCAGCTAACACCTCTCAGTTCACTCTGCGGTATATAACTTGGCTTCTCCGCATCCCTACTCTGCATGCCGTTTCCAGCGCCATAGAAACTTAACTCAGAGAATTAGAGATACAACTTCAAGAAGACCATAATTTTATGCAAACGTAAGCAACGCTGGTTTGGGGTTCATATTTAGGCGCATGTTCCCCATAAGTAGGGCTTGGGGTTTTAAAATATGCCCATGGGTATTGTTAAATATGACCAAGAATGTGAAATACATACACCCTTAGTATTTCCTGTCTGTCGCGAGAGGTAATCCAAGCAAAGAATTGTACAGCACCTTGAATAACATCTGCGTGGATGTGTTTGTCTAAAACCATGCAGCGTCCAAAACGCATGGGAAGATTTTACCAAGTTATGGGAAAAACCCTCTATTGCTTGGGGGGGGGAATGCTGTGGAAGAAAACACTGAAAATATCCCGATAGGGAGCCATCTCCTTTTGTGCCTGTACTACTACCTCCAGTTGTATGGGTTAACGTCTCTTCCTAATAGATACTAAATATCACCCGTGTATCCTGAATAAGCACATGAAATACAAAGGCGACTGCCAAAAGTGTCTCACCTGGTTGGTGCGGTCAGTGGTTTCAAAAGGAATTTTGATGTGTTGGTGCAGATACACCCACAACAAAGTGACCATTATGTCTCTCCATGAACTAAGTTCAGGTGAATTTGGATAAATTATGCAAATTAGTCACATTCAATGACCTTCAGTGACCTTGACTCTGCTGATAAATTTATCAAGACTGGCAGTAGACCCTATTCACCAGTCTGAAAAATCACATAAATTACAATGATTAGACTACCTAATCAGCCTAATATATTAGGCTGGAAATCTAATCAGTTTGTGTACACTCCTTAGTTGTCGTATACACCAAACTGCATTACCAACGCTTCGTCTGATCATGGGATGTTGTTCACAAGCTTTGGGAATAATTTTTGACTAATATGTAAATTTATGCAAATTAGTATGGTCTTTGGGGCCGAAAGTGGACCTGCATGACCACACTCCACCATACACCTCCACACAAATTTCAGCATGAGAGCATCCACATTTTGGGAGAAAAACCCAGTGCACAGACGGACAGACAGACAGACACATGACAAAGTGACCACTATGTCTCTCCTCGAACAAAGTTCAGGTGAAACAAAAATCAGGTGGCAATTTACACCCAACATTGACCCATGTATTCCAGGATAGAGAGTCTCTTGCTTCTATATATCGATCCTGCCAGGACCATAAGATCTTTGCAGCCGCATGCTCTCCACATAGTCCTGGTGAAACATAGCATGCAAAGAGTAGAAATTTCTCAGTGGCAGCGCATCGCCTGATCAGGAATTATTCATGGCAGCGGGAGGAAAAATGGGGTACCGCAAATTAACAACGTGTGGGGGGATAAACCGCAAATGTCAAATGGTTCCATCCCTAGCTGTTCTATAATTCCCAAATTTCCAGCGTGGATTGAGAGGGGTCATTAAATATACATTTAATGCAAATTAGTAGGGAAGGTATGGATATGAATATTTTTATAAGTTATAATGAGGAGGGGCCCTCATACTGGAAGTGATTCTCTTTTTATACAGACATCTCTCCACGAACACCTGGTAATAGATCTGCCCATTGGGATTGATGGGAATTATGGCTTTTCTCCAAGGGTGTTTGTTGGTCTCAGTTACATTTCCTATAAATGACAGTGTCGTTAAGAGCTCAGAAATGCTTGTCAGGAAAAGGAGAGGAATGTATGGCCCAAGCCATCCCTTTTTGACGCGTGCATTGGCGTACCTTATTTCGAACTGATTGAAAGGCCAGTGGAAGTGTTAAACATGACTGAAGATTATGATTCTATCCGATTTAGGAAAATGAAACCCCAAAACTGACTTTCAGTCAATGAGACAATGAAAACAAGAAAAACACTATTATCAAGCACTGTCTTCATGACATCACAGTGGAAAGAAAAAGACATGCTCAATGCAAAGTTTACTTTCTTGAAACTGTCACACGAGAATGGTGAACCTGATTTGAATAAAGATTCACAGGAATTTATTGGAATAAATAGATTCTCACTCATGGAGTAATAAACTATGACCAATTACTGTGTAAACCCAATAGTGAAATTCATTCGATTCTTTTTGATGTCATATGACCCGAACAATTGTTGTAGATAACACAAAAAACGAGATGAATTTAGAACCTAAAACTTGGAATTTAGAATTTAAAACAATCCACTGCAATTTGAAAGATGTGGTTTCACACTTCCATTGGCTATCAAGTCATATATGGGAGGGAAGGTGCATTCTTAGAGCAAAAGCACAGAAACTGTTAACACTTGGCAAATGTCGCTGCATGGCAACAATTCTAATTCATAACGCTTACTGTACGTTCACCTTTTCTAACCATACTTAGTGTTCTAGCCATCCATGGTCGAGATCTGGCGTATCCTCTCAGCTCAGAGGTGGTTAGCTTGAAAGTTCTCAAATGCCAAACTTCATGTCATATCTAGCAAGGGAGGGGCAAGGAAAGTAGATTTCCTTGCAAGCATGTTGTTGCAAAAGAAAAAGATATAGCCAAACATCTAACCTGCACTGCTTGTCACAGAAGGTGGCTTCACGAATTGGTGTGAAAAGAGTGAAAGTTCAACTATTATTGCTTGAGGATTGGTGCTTTAGATTCTCTAAATTTTCTCTAAAATGTGCTGAAACATATCGCTTATCTTCATTTTGAAATGTGTGCAAAAATCAAGACTGCTATTTTGTGTACCCTCCATATTGGGCAAGCTGTTTTTCGTGGTGCCAGTATTTTAGTTGAAGACCCCAGTGAAAACTTCTTCAAATTGGGTTAATCCATAGGTTAGGTGCATAATTGCTTGTATCTATCCATCGGTTCAATACATTTCCATCAGGTTACCTAATCTTTCATTGGACTTGCATGTAGCAGTAACTTTCACAGAATTTTTTGTCAGATTTCCACCCGGGAGGATTCCTCTTTCAATGAAATGATGGGAGCACCTTCACAGAAGTATCTATCTTAATGGAATGAAAATCACTAGTTGTTATCGCATACTCGATAAGCTTTGTCAACATGGAAAATTGTCACCATTACTATTTTTAGCTCACCCCAGCCTTATGACTGGGTGAGCTGTTGTGATCATGCATGTCTATCTATCTATGTCTATCTATCTGTCTGTCTGCCTGTCTCGAAAGTTGGTCAATTTTACCGTGTTCAGGAATTTAAGGTCAAAGGTCATCTGGCGGCCATTTGGGCCAAAATTGTAATTTTGAGGGCCATATGAGAGAAATGATTCTCCTCCCACAGATTCCATTCAATGATCATGAAAGTTGGTCAGTGTTATCAATGAGCAATAGTACATATGGGATGTGCAGGAATTTGGGGTCGAAAGTCATCTATGGGTCATTTCTATGGGCCATTCTATTTGAATGGTCAAGCGGCCTCTCCTACAGAATATATCAGATGATCAAGAAAGTCCAAGGAAGTCGGTCAATATTATCATTGACCAATGGGAAGGTACATATGGAGTGCTCAGGAATTTTAAATCAGAGGTCATCTAGGGGTCATTTTCGGCCATTTTGTTTGGATGGTCAAGCGGCTTCTACTCCTACAGAATAGATGATCAAGAAAGTCAGTCAGTATTATCATTGACCAATGGTACATATGGGGTGTTCAGGAATTTGAGGTCAAAGGTCATATAGGGTTCAATTTTGGCCATTTTGTTCGAGCGGTCAAGCGCCTCCACTCCTACAGAATAGATTGAATGATCATGAAAGTTGGTCAGTATTATCATTGACCAATGGTACATATGGGGTGGTCAGGAATATTAGCTCAAATGGTCATCTAGGGGTCACTTTTAGTCGTTTTGTTTGAACAGGCAGCTTCTACTCCAATAGAATAGATTGGATGAAAAGAGAAGCTGGTCAGCAAGTCAAAGGTCGACTAGGAGTCAATTTCGACCATTTTGTTTAAACTTTCAAGCAACTTGTACTCCACAGAATAGATCAGATGATCATAAAAAAATAATACATGGGTTTTCATTCAGAGGTCATTTTATTGAATTTGCACATTTATTTCACACTGAACTGAGAAATACAGGTGAGCTACTGTGCCATTGGCACTCTTGTCTGCAGCTAATGAACACATTTATATTCATTTCTGCTTCAAACTTCTTAGATTTAGTGCATGCATACATACTTTTTATTCTGACAAACAGTAATTTGACTGTTTTTGCTGCCCCCTTTCCCATCTTTCCTGAATGGGAACTTCTGAACAAGCTTTCTATTTGAGTAACAATTGTGTTCGTAACATTGAGAACCAAACAATGAGCTCATCAAGCAAGGAATAGGTAGGTCAACATTATGACTTGGGATTTTCAACTTTCATCCAGGGAAGTCAGGGAAACTTTTATTTTGTTAAAATGCTTGTAACCCTGATCTGAGCCCACCAACAGAGAGATAGGTCAAAATTAGGACTTGGCATTTTTAACCTGCATCAGGGAAAGTCAAGAAAAAAATCAGTGCATTCTCTTATCCAAAAATGCTTGGGTAAGGATGCTATTTGCATCTTTGACTATCCATCGATTCATGGTAGCAGGGGTGTAAATGCGGGAGCTGGGGAGGGGGGTGAGCAGTGGTGTGTGGTGGTGTGACCCTGTCGAACCAAAAGATTGGTTTCTGAGCAACAAAAAGTTGGTATTCAGACTGACTGGAGGTGGACTAGAAGAACTGACGGTAGTATACAGCCACGACTGGCAAAAAAGGTAGCACCCCACTCCCGCTTTCACATAAAAGAGGGCAAGACAAATTCGAAGAAAAAAAAGGTAACAACTCTCCCCAAATAGTTTGGTCTACTCAGGCCCCTGTATGGGAGCATCAAACACATAGGGCTTTTGAGCTGGTGGGGTGGGGCCGCCTGCCAGGATGGTGCCTAAGTGATTTGTTATGATTCTGTGGTGTCTGTACCTGTATCTACTGATTTATTGCCCCCCCACAATTTCTGGACAGTAGAAAAGACCTAACCTAACTGTATGCCATGTCTGTCATGAGAGGCAACCCAAAGGGAGGACTTATTAACTGTTGGAGTCACTTTCTAACATACATGCATTAGGAGGTTGTGAATGCCGCGTAATGTTAGACACACACTCTATATCGATTCACAGAGGTGTGACGATGTTACGCTTCACTATACCCTATACCTGTAGTGTGTCCTAATATCTGGCCACATCCCTATACTGTGTGTTTGGACCTAATACCCGAGTTGCCTTTAACAACCAACATTGCTACTGTACATTTCACAGCGACCCTGCTGCCTCATGGTTTAAACTGACATTGGTACACAGTCAGTTGACAGCATACTACCAGTAGGCAATTCAGTTTAATATCTTGATTGATCTCCTTGCCCCTGGTGTCATCCCAGTACCTGTGAGAAATCACCCGGAGTGGCAACCTTGTGCTGTCCATCCACCGCCCGAGGTCACAAGGTGACAACTTCTCGGCAGAGGCGTTTTGTCTATTATGGGGCTACTGTCGTTAGGGCATTCACTCATTAAAGTTGGTTACACCAAATCTTTCCAGCTAAAAGGTTAATAACCCCATTGAAGAGGTGTACCACAATGAAAGCATTGCCAGCTATCATCTGCAATCAGTTACATAGTCACACCTTCGCATTGTGCATTTATTGGTGCAATTTGATCATAATCATTAAGCAAGGAATAAAGAAAAGAAACAGTCAAATGATATCATCGCCATGACCTGAAGTGATTTTGTTGATTTAGCAAGATGAAGTGTTGGTAATCTTAGCATGGACCAATGGTGCATTGAACAGGGGATCCCTTTAGCAAATTTGTGTGAATATTGAATATGCTTCTGGGCATTTGATGATAGTCAGTAACTGCTGTCATTGCATCAGAATACTTGTGGGGCCTTCCAGAATTAGGGGCCGAAGGTCATCTTGAGGTCATATGTGAATATATTATCGACCACTGGGAATATCTTGCCATTAGGTAGTTGGGATAATGGGATATTATCCATAATTTCTGCCTGAAATACTACACTGCCATGCATGGCATTGCATGCTGTCCTTAACATAACCTTCTTTGGTATTTGCTGCTTTGACCTACCCCAGCTGAAATTTACATTTGGAGGAATAAGTATATTTTTGGTGTGGAAGTCATTATATTTTCTTTCCAATATTTTGGTGTACTTTATCTGGTTGGTAACAAGGTCTACAAACTAACTGGGCTGCAACTTCTACCAAAGTCTTGAATTATTGAACTTTAGTTGTGTGTTGTACTAAGCATTGGAGCAGGGTCGAAAATCATCCGGCGCCCAACAATTGTATAAAGGCTCTGAGCGCCACTAGTTAATTTGTTCGAACTTGGGGCAAAAAATCATATAAACTGTAACTGCAATGAAAAGAATGACATGTGGTGCCACAAGTTGAAACTGCTAAACATTAGGAGAAAAACCTTATCCAAACCAATTTCATGATAAACAGGTTTGTTCCTACTGAAATAACATCCATCATCTTTTGTTTTCAACAAAACAACAGACATCTATCTTAGAACATTGTGAATACGGATGTGACAAGTGACATCTGGAGCGATGGAATTGTCAACTGCAAAACAGGCTATCCTTATCTTTTCACACAGATGTTGTGTTCTGTATGTGGCGAAAGGCCTCTTCTTATTGGATCCTGTTGGGGGCGACAGTCAGTTTTGGACAGATCCGTTGTTTGATTGATATAGCTCCATATCCCCATATCCGGTTTCATAGCAGGTTTTCTTGTTGGGCCGAACATGTTGGGGTTGCCTGTTTACTGTTCTACTTTTCAAAGTGTGAAAATTGATCTTCGACATGGTTGGCTTTGATAAATTGATGTAATTAATGATACATCTGTAAATCGAAAGTATACTATGCTGTCATGAAAGATTTCCTTATTTCTGAAGCTGTTTTTGAAGCCTCCCTCCCCATGGTTTAACCATCATTTGTGGTAACTACATTTCATCAGCCGTGGGGCTATTGCTTCATGCAGCACTCAGCAACTCAGTCAAAAGAAATTATACAAGATGGTGGAAACATCCAGGAAATTCATGTTGCAGAACTAAAGTTGCATCTGAGATCTTTTCAGCATGCACAATCAAATTGCTCGCTCTCACCTTGTTGCAGATATTTATGTAACATATTATTCTTCGTTTTCAGGGGGATCACTAAGCACTATGGGCCAAATGCAGAATTTGAGGGGGGGTGGTATACAAAATACTTTCCAATAGAGCCTAGCCATTTCATGAACATGTGGTCTACTTGTTATGACCTGCGGCTGATAATGAGGTGGTAAGTTCTAGAACGGCTGGGACCGTAACATTTTCATCCAATTTTCTGGGTGGCAGTGAAGTTCCTGCTGTCCCTCAAATCACGGATGTTATGGTCAGCTTGGGGTTTGTGTTCCATGAAGGAAGTTCGCCAAAATCCTGCAAGGGAGGATCACTTCAACGTAACAAACAAACTAACATAGAAACGAGCTAACACACTGAAAAAAAGTTGTGGGTATCAGGGGCGGTGGAACGTTCTGAAAAGTGGGGGGCACAACAGGTCTCTGAAGGGGCACTACTGTGGTGTAAAACGACAATATATTAGCATTTTTCGAAAAAGTGGGGGGGGGCACGTCCCCTCTTTGCCCCCCCGGTTTCGCTGCCCCTGGTGGGTATCATTAGTTAAACCAGAGAGTGAGAAAGTAAGGCACTAAAATAGAAAACAACCATCAACGTGTGTGTTTTAGTCATCTGTTAGTGTCATCTGCAATGGTGAACAATGAACTGATGGAACTCACTGGAGTCATGAACTGCGGGAGTGGCACCTTATTTCTTTTTTGATTCCTTGCTGGAGGCGAAAGGAATCTATGCGATCGCGTGTGTGTGTGTGACTTACGCCCCTTGTAAACACGATAACTTGGGAATAGAAAGGTGCAGAGACTTCATACTTGACATGTGGGTTGGCCATGTGGAGTACATGATCCCTATTGTTTTTGGGTCTGGTCCAAGGTCATCTGGGTTCAACAGAGGTCAGAGGCCAAAAACTTTGTAAACACCATAACGAGTGAACCAGAAGGTGCAGAGACTTCACACTTAGTATGTAGGTTGGCCATATGGGGTACATGATCAATCTGGTCCAAGGACATCTGAAGTCAAAAGAAGTTCAAAGTCTGAAAACGTTGTGAACACAGTAACTATTGAACGTAAAGGTGTAGAACTGTAGATAGCTGAAACTTGGTATGTAGGTTGGCCATGTGGAATGCATGTTCCCTATGGAGTTTGTGACTGATCCAAAGTCACTGAAGGTCAACAGTGGTCAAGTGTGAAAACCTTATAAACAAGAAAATTATTGAATGCAAAGGTGTAGAGGGTTCATACTTTGTGTCATGTACTTTAGTCATATCAAGTACATGATCCCTAATGTTTCTGGGTCAGGGTGAAAGTCATCTATTGGTCCCTGCTATTTTTTGCCATAAATTCAGTCCGTATATAACAAGCGAACCAAGATTGTGTATAATACATAATGTGGCTTGAAGGTTCGGGAAAGAAGAATAGAACCAAGGTATTCTATGCCTGCCATGAGAGGGTAACAAAAGGGAGGATCCGTTACTGTTCCAACTTGTTATCTGCCAACTTGCCTACCTGCAATTAATGGGTAAAAGGTGGTTTCTGGTGTAAATCTTTTTGGTGTTGCAAAAGTTTCACAATTGGGGCAAGAAATCACCATACATCATTGCATTCTTGTTCATCATGTATGGGTGTGTTTCAATATTCTAATGTCAGATTATATACATATATAGGCAAGGAACTGCGCAATACGTGTGTTGCTTCTTCTTTTGTGGTTACATCATTTTCCTAAAATTAAGAAACCTGATTGGCTGATCATCTAACAAAAGTAACAGTCTAAAGAGATTGTTGGTTCTCTTTTCCGAATGCGCAACGTTGTACTTGATGCGCACAACCATTGTCCTGATTCGCGGGAGCCAGGCACGGAGAAGAACACGCAAATCACAATTACAAAGAGATGCATGCACGCAACAGGTTTTCTGTTCAAGTCAGCGTTGAAAGATATCTAACACAAACAGTTGACTAAAATGCACCCGAAATCTGTTGGAGATATAACCATACATTTTAAATTCTCTGAAGTTTGAGTTTCTCACTTGAACACTGTTCCAATATTCACTCAGCTTGATCCAAAAACTTCACTTGGCTTGCAACGGCCAATGACCTTTACTCTCGACGTAAATGGGAAATTTTGCTCCTCAGCACACACACAATTATTCACCTTGCCATATTTCTTGGGATTCTCGCAATCGCGATTTTCGGCCTGGATCAATCAGCCACACAATTATCGAATTGTTGCTTCCTCTTCAACGAAGGTGATTAATATTTGATGGCCCTTAGATGGCAGCCTCTCCAACCGACACATTGTCATCTCGTCTTGTTGGCTACTCTTCAGCGATGTCAGCCACAGTCGTAATTGGATAGTGGGAAGATGAGCCTGTGCGCCGCTCGCAAAATAGATTATTTTTATCCGATCCGCTCATGTCAGCATAATTGGCAAAGATTTGACTTGTATAGAGGAACGAGAGAAACAGAGTTCTTGCATTGTAAGGACTTCATATTGCAGTGGTAGACTCAACAATTTGAATGGGAAGGTGATTCTGGTTGAAGAGTTGAAGTTGGTTAACTCTAGTTATGATTGTCAATTTCTGGTTGAAGTGAGACAAATTGTATACAACTGCAAAATTAAGCAGAATGTGCTTTATTATGAAACCCTTGGTTGTATTGGTGTTTCGTTCAATGCATCTACCTAATTACATGCAAAGACAGCAACAAAACAAATAATGTCAATGTAAAATTGGCCATGCCCATCAAGAAATTACAGATGGTGAAAAATATTAGATGTATTTGCATCAAAATTACCAACCATTCATCAAAACATGTTCAGATACCATATTATCTCTAATAAATGCCCCTCCTATAATGAAGCCCCCCCCCCCCCCCCTCTTCGGCATGTTTTCATTCAGGGTTAGTGAGCATAGAACATAAAGTAACGATCAAACTAGAGCATCAATGCTGCTGTATCTACATGCTCAGCTAAGCAACAGGGTTCTCCTACTGTCATGTGAGCCATGTGTCCGAACGGTGCAGCACAAAAATAGCAATTTGCTAACATCACCAAAAATTGCTAATGAGGCATCCCTCCTTGTTGAGAACAAAGGTGGTAGGCTATACACATTCACCAAGTTTCGTCCAATTTTGATGAATTAAAAAATGCATGAATTATGCAAATTTCCACCTCCACTTTTGTCTGGACTATCTGTAGTCCCTTCACCGAGTTTGTTCAAATTGTATAAATTACGGTATGCAGATTTGACCTCCGATGACTCGGAAATGTCAGGACCATCTGTAGTCTCCAACCACCAAGTTTGGTCTGAATCCGACGAGCTCCAAAAGTTTGCATACATCATGCAAATTAGCGGCCCCCAGCGTTGCAGCGATGCCCATTTCCAAACCCATCCGAGATTCCTTAAACTTAGTAGAGCAGGCTGTTGCTTGTATGAAGTGTGGGAAGGCTGCTGGTCCATCTGGTGTAGTGGCAGAGATGCTGAAGGCCTCTGGTGTTGCTGGCAGCGACCTCACCACTGCCTTATTCAATTCAGTGGTGAATCAAGGTGCAGTCCCTGCTGATTGGGAGTTGAGCTGTATTGTTAACTGTTATAAGGCCAAAGCTGATGCCATGGGAAGGGGTAATTATAGAGG
>JAODTT010054408.1:0-10071 GCA_025400115.1 Pentamera pediparva
CCCCCCCCCCCCCCCCCCCCCCCCCCCCCCCCCCCCCCCCCCCCCCCCCCCCCCCAACTGTTACTCAAACTGTGTTCTTCACCTAAGTGACACTGAATCCCCCAAACTTACTGGTTTGCGTATTACCTAGCGACCAAACTGACCTTTTTAAGTGCATCTAAATAGCAGTTGCCTAGTAACTAAATTCTGATCGGGTTGCTTTGGCAACCCAGCCCTCGGCTGTGTATTGCTATCGGCGCAGGAACGCTCATTCTTGTTTCGCCCGTTTACGTTACAACAAGTCTAATTTACGGACGTAACCTTCAAATTCTGATGTAGTTTTCACAATCTTTTCTGGACCCATAACTAGGAATATACATGGATTATCTGCCCATCACAATTTCTCTCCAGAGGATCACCCATGAGTGCATGCGTACTTGAAAAGGTGAGATATGGAGCACATTGAATTGACACTCATGTGTTGATGTGTCACTCACTATTCTAATCTCATCTGATCTTCTTTCATCAGAAGCCCAGGTTCCCAATATTGGCCAATTCCCTTCACCCCCTCAATTTTGTGTATGTAGGATGTAGCCGAAACCAGTGTTTTTAGGTGTACATAAACCTGTTAATTCATGTCACTTTGCCAAGAAATGTTGTTTTGGTATCTACTTAGTGAGGGAGGCTCAGTAACGAGGTTTTCACCAATTATAGGGTGCTTTTGCACTTTGGCCCCTACAGGGGGGAAGTAAGCCAAATAAACAAAGGGAGGGGAATTGATCTGTCATGGAAACAACCGAAATTTAGTTGTCACTAGACTAACAACAGGTACCACGTGTAGTGGCCTCTCTGATTCCGAGCAAGGAAAAGAATCATCGTGAAGAGAAAGTACCCAGTGGGGGTGCCCTCCGTCTGGGAGCGGAAACTGGAGCACTTGACCACCGTTGACACAGCTTATTTGCGAAATTACGACCCCGCAGAAGAATCCAATTCAATTAGGTGAAGTTCCTCGCTGTGCTCCACTGTATGTCTGACATGTGACCTCTGGGGCCAGGATCATTTTGGAGGGGGGGCAGAAGGGGTAGGGGAGTGGTGTGAGTTGAGAAGGGGAGTGTGTAGTGAATTCTGTGACTACATCCAGTGATTAGCTAGCTGGTGCTGTTGCCATTTCAAACAAGTTGAATTCTGCATGGACATATTATAGTGATGCCATACAGCATCAATATCAAATTGCACTGAGATAGTTTTTCGCTGTAATGTCATGCAAACGACGACGCGGCTTTTTTGCCAGTTGCTACCAGACGATAATGCCTCTTTAAATCAGTCATAAAGGTGCATTCCACTGATTCAATATATGAACCTGCAAAAGTTACCCGGATTGGATGGGTGTTCAGTTCAGGTGTCTTCCATATTCTGGGGTTGTCTGAATCTCCTGTATTTTCTACAATGTTACAGCCACTCGCATATATTACATATCACATTTTTAAAACGATCTGGTCAAATTTATTCAAATTTATTCAAATACATATCAAATGGGCCATGCACGGAACCAAGTCAAATAATTGACTATATTTGGTTCACAGTTTCAAACAGAAAATAATTGAACAGGAATATATGTTATGTGAACCAAATCAATGCAAAATTAGTTCCGATATGTACCTTGGGATGAATTTTGCCATGATGTCATGCAAGCGGCACCATTGATTATTCAGCGGGCGTTTTGAGAGGAAATGTCTTTGATAAGAGCCCCCATCCCCCTCGTTTTGTCACACACTCCAGGTCGGGCAAACCTTTCTGTTGATCAAGATTCTCTCCTCACTTTCTTACTGACCCTGGCATCTTTGTTTATGACTGTTGGTTGACCAGACTAACACATGATTGAAACCGATACATTCTACCGAACCATCATCATTTATGTTGCATTAGTAGTTCAAACCATCAATTATGATGAAACTGTTGATTAAAGTGAAGAGTCAATATCAGTCTCAATGTGTCTCCTCTGTCGAGGAATATTGTCAACTTTCGCTAGTCAAACTTCATGTTGCACATGCCTTGCTCGCTGCAGCACCGATGTACACAGCCGAACAGACAACATCCGACCAATACCGAGAGGAGGCATACATTCTTTCGGTTTTGCTTTCTGGGTCACGAAGGCCATTCCTATCGAGATGTCACACTGTGCACAACCTCCCGCAGCACACCTCATACATGACAACGTCCATAAAGTCATGTTTCGCATGGTGCTCCTAGGGGGGTACGACCGAGTATGTCATGTACAAATGTGCACCTACGATAGCAGTTAAGTTAATTCACCCCATTTCGTCACCGCTAGAGGCTGAGGTCAATAATCCTGCTCCCACTGCAGCGAACCTTTTGGCTGCGTGATCCCAATTTTGTCCCTGATCATTCCTGACTCTGCCCTAATTTATTGGCCTATGTTCACTGTGAGCTTCATTAAGTGGGGGATATTCGGGGTAATTCCTCACTAGCGGCCCATGGATGAGAAGGGCTCAATACTGCGATTTTCTTTGGTGTATTTTTTTTCATGTGACTCCCTCTGTGCTGGAGGGGGTTTAGAGGTGGCTACACTTTTCTCCATTCCGTAGAAATGATTTCGAAGACCTGCACGCCCATGCAAGCGAATCAATGACGACGGCTAGGCTGATGTAAGCCCGCAAATGCAAGGACTGCCAATTCAAAGTGACAATGCATGTTTACAAAGGCAATGACTTCTTAAACCACCATTTCGACGTAAGAGGGCCTGCACTATGTACGTTGCCCGGGGCTATGAAGGCCGAATTGAAGCTGACACCCCTCATTTTGGCGAGCTGATAGCCAAAGGTGATCGTTACCCAGTTGGGCACAATCATATGGTTATTTCTCATAATTAACCACCTCCACACCCACTCCCCCTCATTTAGCAGGGGCTCCCTAAGGGCACCCCTCTCAGGTTCATGACCATGAGGTTGTTCTGCACAAAGTGCAGTGAAGAAAGCGACTTACATGTGGACTACATCAGCACTAACTTTAGATTGGGCCGATCAAGCCCTCACACACAGGCCACACATGCTCCTTAGTTCAGTTTAGTGAAAATGGGTAAGGAAGGACAAATCCTCATAAAAGACCCTGAAGCCACAAAGAACCCGAAAGCGGAAAAGAACCCAAATTCTAACGAATTCGCCCACAGGTCTTGAAAAACAAATCAAGACTATTCTTGAACGCATTCACACTCTTTATTAAAACCACCTCTCCTGGAAGGCTATTCCACTCATCAATCACTCTCTGCGAGGAGAAATATTTTCGAATATCCAACCTGCAGCATTTGCCACAGAGCTTGAGGCGATGACCCCTATTGGCAGTAACATTGGAAAACTCAAAGAAGTAGTCAAAAGACAGGCCGTCGAGTCCATGGACAATTTTTAAAACCTGAATCAAATCACCCCTAATTTGCCTCAGTTCCATCGAAGTGAGACTGGCAAGCCTCAATCTTTCCTTGTAAGGTGAATCATTCAGCCCACTAATTATTCCAGTAGCCCCCCTTTGAACGTTTTCAATCAACTGCTTATCTTCTGAGAAGTGAGGATTCCACACTTGGACAGATTACTCTAGGTGGGGTCTCATCATGCAACAGGATGCTTTGGCTGAGATATTGAAATTGAGGATAAAACAACCATCACCAAGCAGCATTTTAAATTATTAGATGCAGATTCGTCCAAAATTTTATTGGAACACTTTCGAGAACCCAAACCATTGTTATCTGGCGACAGCGTCCAAAATATATGTTGGTGAATGTTGTCAACCTACGAACCAACTATTACCTCATAAAATGTACTTTTTCACAAGAGTAGAGAAGAACATACAACTTTCTAAAGTGGCCTTATCACCAGATTTCACACTCATTTCCACAGGGAGTGACACAATCCTGAATGCTCTGCTGTGGATATTCCTCTACCTTGCGGCGTATCCCGACGTCCAACGCAAGGTCCAGTCAGAGGTTGATGAGGTCATTGGGCGGGACCGAATGCCAGTGCTGGAGGACGAGACGAGGCTTCCCTACCTTTGTGAGTATACATAGATCGAACAAGAACAGGTGGAGTAGGGGTAGGTAGGAGCATGAAGGGTTGGGGGAAGGTGAGTGAAGTTGGATCTGCATCCAAAAGAAGCTCCAATCAGAGATGGAATAGGTCATTGGGTGGGACCGGATGCCAGTGCTGAAGGAGGAGACCAGGCTCCCCTTCGTGGGAACATAAACTGGACAAAAAGGGTAATTCATGTATGGAGGGGAATAGGTAGAGTTGGGTATGCATCAGCAGGGCTCTAGGCCGAAGTACACGGTTATTGGGGGGTGGGGGTGGGTACTGGATATAGGTGCTGAAGAACAGGCTCCCCTACCTTTGCAAGTACAGAGAATGGACAAGAGGGGGTGGAGAAGGGGTCATTTATGTAGAAGGAAAGGGGGTAAGTTAAGTTTGCTCTCTTTGAATATTTTTCGTTTGGAAGTTTAGGTCTGGTGACAAATTGCACCTTTGCGTTTAAAGTAAGTATTTAACACCACATATTTAAAGGCTAATGGGATTGTGAGTAGATCGTTCTTAAACTCACATAGATGAAAAGAGTGTATATCACACCCCTACATCTCAAAGTTCAAAACTAATCGTGTTTTTGTGAAATCTACATTGATTGTTTGGGTCCAATGACATAACAAGGGAAACCCAAACCTTATCGACTGAAAGTCAGTTCGAGGGCTGGAATTTCCTTGATATACCATCCAGAAGGAATCATTTCCTTCAAAGTCATGTTCAGCACTTTCATTGGCCTTTCCCCACCTGTTTCACTTGTGGCACGAGCCGTGAGCCACTTTTTTTTGGTACTCCTTTCAGCTGCTAGATGCTTGAAATCTTGTTCCCCAACATGATCTTTTGACACAGATCATTGTCCACTTTAGTCTTCAGGTTGTTATGCATATGATTGCTTCTCTTGCCTCCCAAGGTCAACCTGGATGCCTATGAACATGACTGTAATCTCAATGGCATTTTCTAATAGCTGAACAATTCCTCATTTTATTTGGTCAGAAAGTTCAGTCAGAAAGATGTTCAGGGTAGATTTCAGTCAGTCTAATCTACATGAACCTTTCTTTCCCTGTCTGCGATTCTTAGACAAAATTCTCCGCTCAATTTATGATTCCTATATTTTGCCTGTCAATATTAGGGGGAGGATGGATGACCTGGAAGCTTCATAGACATGACTGTAAACACTTTAACAGCCTAATCCCAACGGTGATCATGTTTCCTAATAGCTGTGAATGAGCGCACGACCCTTCGTGCCTGTTCATCGCTTTCAAATGTGCCCTACATTCCCCCTAGCCCCAGGGGTGAAGGATGTTTGTTAAGTCCTTCCTCGTAATCGTGCCGGTACCTCGGTCACCAACACACCCTACTTATCGTTTTATCTCCCACATGGGCCACCTTAAACACTGGGCCCCAGAAGTGAGTGGGGGTTGCAGAACTAGGGAGGGTTCAACTCCAACTCAGGAAGGATCATTAGGCCAGCTAGCCTGCGGCATGGACATGTATTAAAGTATGAGTTACAGTGATGAGACTGAAAAATTCAGGTTTCCAGTACAAATCTGCCAACTCCAACCAAAACTCTCAGAGATACCTAAAATAACAGAGACAAAAAAACAACGTTGAGATTATGAAGCCAAAATATTCGAAGTGACGAATGCTGCTCACTTCAATGTTCCCAAAATGGAACTGGCTTTAAAAGTAAACACAATGGATCACTTTAAGCAAATAGTAAATAAAGTAACTTTTGATATCTTTCACCCCCAAACAGGTGCAGTCATCTATGAGACCATCCGATTCAGCTCTCTGTCCTTGTTCGGTGTGCCTCATGCAACGAAGTGCGACACACTTATCGGGGGATACTACGTGCCTGCGGGTAAGTTATGAAGGTAATGTGTGTGACTGCTTCATTTCACTACAGTACAATGAGCTAGTTTATAGACTTCAGAATCGGAGGTATTTGTAAAGAGATCACCAAAATGATGATTTCATAATTTTGGAGACTGCTGTCACTTCACACCAATCTAGTGATTTACATAGTGCACAATGAAAACAGTACCGGTAATCATTATTAGGTGCTGGCGTATCGAGATAGTGAACAGAACTGTACTGTCCTGCTGACATGGGATTCCCTGGATAATACCATCACATTACAGACGATAAAATTACCAGGGATAGTGCGCAGAATTTGAGGAGTGCAATTTGATGGCCAAAAGCGACCAAACTACCGTGTACACTATACACACAATATACCTCAATAAATTTTGTCCACCGATTTACCTCTCTAGGTTTGATATTTGAATGGGAGCTAACAACAGCCCCAGACTCCAATCATGGCCAGATAGTAATGACTATTCACAGATCCGAGATACACGCAAACTTCATACGTCACAATAGCGAAAATCCATGCAACCACGTCACTGGGTGTAAATTCCAGCTGATCCCTAGGTACGAAGTCAATGAGAGACTCTTTCATGATATCCTAAATCTGGCTCCTAAACAGTTTTCATGCATCTTTTCCTTTGAGCTGGTTGATTTTAATACTGAAATAATTTAATGGATATTTTCAGAAGATGTCAAAATTCGGAACACACGCCCCCTGGAAAACAAGTAGTCTTATTGAAGATGTCCAGGATAGGTTCTTTAGTGTGTGAGAAATAACATAAGGTAACTGTGCATACATCACATCCATGAATACAATGAACATAAGAGGCAGACCACCCTCCTCCCTCATGTTACTTCACTACTAGCTTCTTCACAGATACAATCACTGCTCTCAATTTCTCTTCACAGGGACACAGGTACTGGCCAACTTTTACGCGATCAACCGGAGCCCCGAGAACTGGGAGAACCCAGACGAGTTCCGCCCAGAGCGGTTCCTGAGCGAGAACGGAGATCTGATCGACCTAGCAGAGCTGCCCCACTTCATGCCCTTCTCCACGGGGAGACGGGCCTGCCTGGGCAAGGACATCGGCAAGTCCGAGATCTTGGTCCTCACCGCGTGTCTCATGCAGAGGCTGACGCTGAAGCTGCCCCCTGGGGGGGCCCCCTCCCTCGAGCCCGAGATACACTTTGACCTGGTCCCGAAACCATTCAAGGTCATCGCAGAGGACCGACCCTGAAGCTGCTCGCTCAGAAACATCCAGACAGACACTGGGACTGGAATTCATCTTGAGGTATATCACTGTGGCATGCCCTACTGGGACTGGGACAACAGACAGATAGCCACTGGACGTGGTAGCATACTGAACTAACATGTGCAACATGGTTTGTTTGAGAGAAGCTGGGACTGTAGAACTTCCATAAAGTTTGTGTGACCATTGGTGAAGTCATGTATGCTGAAAGACATACAAAGTCACTCTTGCCATTTGTATGTAAAATACAAACTGAAACAGTCTAACAGTGTGCAAAATATTATAATCTCTGCTAGTAATAATTCCCAAAACAGGCCAATAATCTGAATTTTATGGAGAAACTGATCGGTTGGAGGAAGCCAGTCCAGGTAGAAGACTAGCGATGGCTCGAGGTTGTCAGCCCATGATACTTGCCAATTGTGCACCAACTGCAAGGTTAGGCCGTGAAGCTAGTGTAGAAAATACCCTTCTGAGGATGAATTTCAGCCAATGAAATGGCCATTGCCAGTCAAATAACAATCCCTAACCTGTGACCAGAAGGGGTATGGCAGAAATTGCCAGAATGGGAACATTAGGCTCGACAAAAGGGGCACATGAAAGGATTATATAGCAGTCATGACAGTTTATTTTCCCATATATGTTCAAACAAGACGGGTGTCCAATCACTAAGATCAGCCAAAGAGGATACACTAATACAGATTATGGGGACAGGGCCACCGACAGGGAGGGGGGGTGGTTGGGGGACAAATATCCCGGGGCCCGGAACAAATGGGGTTGGCAGAACTGTACAGGGCCTGGATCGGCTCTCAGCATTCCTGCATCAAGCACAGAAGAATGAGTGTTTGCAGGAGGGAACCGATGTACTTTAAAGAATGTAAATAATGATGATAATTCATATGATTATTACATATAAGGCACAACATTTTCATGCAGCTTTTATTTCTCTTGATAACAATGTTGGATAAATATTGTTATATTATGTGAAGAATTTAGTATTTATTAACCTATTTACAAGGGATAAAAAAACCTTGGCAGTGTACATACTGTATTTTACTGTATACTTGAGAGAGATTAAACAGGCCTTTTTCGGATGAAAAAAAAAAGTACTCGATTTGTTGTTTGCCGCCTACTGAATTTCTTCATAAACTCTCATAAACTGAACGTGTTACTCTGTGTATTATTTAGAGTAAATGCTTGATCTATGCACTCATAATTTTTAACAAACCGTCGGTTTGTCTCGTTCGCAAACATTTGTAAATATATATATGGTACCGTAGGTACTGCACGAAATGCTAAAGTGTTCGCCAGGTAATATTTCGAGATTAGTTTCGCAAAATGTACCGGTACTCTGGATTCGAATGAACGTTGATACATATATTAAATGCTTACAGGGGCGGCAGTGGCTTTTGAAGAGTGAGGGGCACAACGGGACCCTGAAGGGGAACTACTGTGGGAATAAAACTACACTATATTAACATTCTTCGAAAAAAGTGGGGGCACATGCCCCCTCGGCCCCGGTTCACCCCCCTCCCCCTCCCTGAGTGCTGAGTGGAGAACTTGAAAGTCAACAGGTCAATATAAGGTCATCTGGCTGCTATTGAAGGCCAGTGGCTTCGCCGAGTGGGGTGACACGGGGCTACATGCTTGCCTCCGATAAAAAGGTGCGTGTCACCCCCACCTAACACCAGTTTCCCAAGATTGGATGCGGGCATGGAAACAATCTCCATAGTACATTTTCCTCGTATTCTTTTTCTGGAGAAATTGACAACACCAGTAACTTCACTGTTCGACATGATTTATTCCTAAAGAGGCAATATCATCTCGCAACACCCGGAAAGCGGAAGAGTGGCAGAGCGGTATCAGTGACGCTTTGCATGCAACCATAACGAGTTCGACTCCAGCATACACCGCGGAGTTTTCCCAAGGTGGCTGTACTTGCGGTTGCGATGGCCGTGGTCTTGGATATTGATTTTCTGGTTCCGCTGTAATGCAGTGTACTTGTGGCTTTGTGGGATTTGTTTGTGATATTTGCAATACGTTGCAGGACACGTATCTTCTGCTCCTCCAGGTTTCGAAAAAAGTGGTCGGATCGAGGAGTTCACTGATCGTCCGTCGGACGGGGACGTCAGCAGATTGGGATCAGTAATACCCCTACCTCGATATCAACTGAGCCCTAGACGAGAAGAGAAGGCGAGTTATCGCCGGTGCTCATCCGCGATCAAATTGGCCAGGGCTCCTTGTTTTGTCGATGAGCCTTAATTGGCTTCCTGAACCCGTAACAATCAAATCAAATCACCCAACGAATAATCGACGGTGCCGTTAACATGAGGCCGCGACATAAAATCGTACAATGGTTTATCGGGACAAATTTTCCGTTGACCAGTTGACATATCATAGTGACGATATATCTCTGTCGTGACGTCATAATAATATAAATATATTAGACTTATACAGCGCCCTTCCACCGAAGGGATCAAAGCGCTTCACAGAATGCAGATACTACCCTGATCATATCGGTAACGCATTGGTCACCAATTAGCACCTGGGTGTAACCACTCTTCTACGTTCTAGTTATTGCAATGATTTTATTCACGTCCTAAAACTTAGCGCAATCGGGATTTTTTCCCTGAGGAATCTAGGCGCTCACGCGGATGGCGCATGTTTGTGCTCGTGTGTGTTAGTGTGTGTGTGACGCCTACCTTGTGGACACGATAACTAAGCAACGCAATGGTCCACACAGTTCAAATTTGGTACAAGGGGGGTCCACTGAGGTCATTTGAGGTCAACAGAGGTGAACAACTGAAAACCTTGTGAGCACTGTAACTTGACAAGGGAAACTCCGAAAAGGCCCATATATGGTATGTATCACCCATACTCATGAAGACAAATTATCT
>JAODTT010054519.1:0-10070 GCA_025400115.1 Pentamera pediparva
GGGGTTGTAGCATTCATTAGGCTCCGTATTGGTAAATGAAATAGAGTGTTGTTTGCGATTCCTCAAACTATTCTCTCCTCTCGCCCTGATTCTGACGACGGAATGACATCTACACTTGTCAACAGCCTAATTGTCGATATGCCCGTGTGCCCGCCTTTTCATAAATGAACTTG
Organism: Pentamera pediparva; assembly: GCA_025400115.1. Classification (NCBI taxonomy): domain Eukaryota; kingdom Metazoa; phylum Echinodermata; class Holothuroidea; order Dendrochirotida; family Phyllophoridae; genus Pentamera; species Pentamera pediparva. The sequence goes on from JAODTT010054519.1 coordinate 174, forward strand.
TCCATTATTCACGGGGGGTTGGGACGACAATCCACCTTCGAGGCAATTGAGTATGTTAATTGAATATGTTGTAACTAAGATCAGTCGAACTGTTGCGTATTTTGGTCAGGGTAAATGCACTATAGGATACACCCATCTATCCCATGTGGTTGCGAAACATGAGACACTGCAGGCAAAAAACGAAAAGCGTATGCAGGCTCCTGAGACCAAGTGCCTGAGGAAGCTGCTCCACTGTCAGCCCTCCACATATTGTATATTGACACACGACCAATAAGTATGTCCAGGGAATGGTTTTCACCACCTGGTGTCCATTAGACTTCAGAAAGTGATGGATCAGTAAACTTTGGTTAGTCTGGCAACCCTGATGTCAGTCTGCAGCGAGACTGGTACACTCCTGGTGGTTGGTGCCATGTCGCGGTCTCTGCTCAGTTTTGGGTTGTTCTGCTGCAATGTGGATTGCCTTACGTATGCGTCGATGTCGCCATCTGAAATTTTGATTTAATACCTTCACCTGGCTTTCCTCGGGGTCGGTATACCGGTGTGCCCAACTCTCTGTGATGCTCTTTCAGTTTTGGTCCCCGTGGTCTTTCAGTCTCTCCAATGTTGTGAGTCGGGCGGTTCTGACATTTGATGAGATAAACTGAAACACATTTGTCCAACACAGGGCTCTTGTTTTTGGGGTCACTGAAATATTTCTGATAAAGTGTTCTGTGTTCTCACATGCACCGACTGACTGACTATAGATCATCTTGATGGTACTTCAGTCACCCCAGCAACGTATGGAAGTGTGATCTCGGGTCGTACGTAGAGATAGGATATGGGAGTTTCCCCTCTTGCTGCTATCCGATGCCCATTTAGAGCAACTTTTTTGGCGTGGTTCATTCCATTAGGACGAGATGGTTTTGTCTCTGATCGTGCGTATTCCCCATAGTTTGTGTGTCAGTGGTTGATGACTGTCGAACGGTAAGTATTGGTCAGTGTGGGTAGGCTCCTTGCAGAAGCTGAAGGTGGATTGACCTCTATTCGATTCTGTTGTGAGTGTGTCCAGCAATTATATGGCGTCGTTGATCTCATGTGCAGGGATCAGCTGGATGTATGGATGTATATTATTAATGTGTACAATGAAACGGGTTACAGTGGTTCACAGCTCCCTTTTTCATGCATCACTTTTACAGCCCTCATTGTCATTGATAAAGCTACCCGTCACCGATAGCCTCCAGTCTGCTGCTCTTCCTACTTGAGCATGCGTTACTTAAGTATAGGTCGCAGGTTCTATATCGATTATTAATTAGTCCATATAATTGATCGGAAATGCATTGCTTGAGAGTACTTAGGCGTTGTCAATGGTTTTCTGATATGTCGGTAGTATTTGCAAGAGGATCGATAATTGCAGGGTTTAACAACACTTCCTGTCCGTTTGTGCACGATAAGCAAAACACCGATAAGCAACATACCGGAGAGTACGGTATGTTGTGGGAAATTATGCACAGATCGTGCTGGGATTATGCACAGATTGGGCTCGGAATATGCACAGATTGTGCTAGGATGATGCACAGATTATGCTCGGATTCCCAACAGGTCTGCAGTTGTCAACTGGGTATTGCGAGATGATCATTGGAGGTGGAATGTGTTGCCTTAGAGTCACACTGAAAGAACTTCCTGCCCTCGAGGGAATCGAAACCAGTCATCCATCGATCTCAACCCGTCGCTTTGCTGACCGAGTTTAGCTGATCTCTTATAATTACGAAAACCTGTTATTTTCGGGTCAGGTCATAGGTAGAAATCAGACATTTTGTAGGCACAGTGAGTCCATAATGCAACACATGGAACCTTGTACCTTGATCGGCATACATCTGACAAGCTTGCTCGTTTCGGTCCAGTCGAAGTTCGATAAGCGGAATGATCAATTTATATTTCGCCAAATGTTAGCTTGCAATATGATCACTGTGCCTGTGTGAATTGAGCTCCCGCTCAGTATTTATTATTGTGGGATATACTACCCGTGACGTAACAATGAATGTTGGTTTCTTAAGGAGTGAATCAAAATATATCATACGGACACGTGTTATTTGTGTAGTGTGAGGTTTGAAATATCATAGTTCCCTTTGCATCAGCTGAAAGACAATCGGTTGCATGACACTTGACTATTAAATTAATTACACAGCACGTGCACAGCACGTGCATTGGTCGAGTGCATTTCTTTACTTAGTTTTAGTTTTATCTAAATAATCGGAGTGATAACACTTTTCGTTCACATGTTTCTTGTTTCAAATGCCAACAACTAATTAGGAAAAGAGCATATTATATGAATTATCTTTTACACAAAGCTATCGCGTAATAGGCACCAATAAAATGGATGCACATGTGCTTCCAGTCAAACATTATAGCTAGCTAATGGATTTTGAGGGAGAACAGAAAATATTACCCATGCGCAAAATTCAACACTCTTCATTTTATAGTAGAGGATTCCATAGAAAATTTAACTCCAACGACCTTACTAATGGAGGACATCTTCACTGAGAATGGAGAAAACTTTGAGAGTTAAAAACATTCCCATTCCATTTCTCATTCCCATAATATTCCCATCATATGCGAAAGACTTTGCGAAAGGCGTCCCAAAAAATAGTATGCACTTCGTATACATGTAGTTTCCGTATCTACACATTTAGTTTGACGAAGATTTGCGTTTTAAGCTCAATTGCCCACCTTTTGCTTCAACGTTTTGACTAACTTCCGTCTGACCAACGGCACCCGCTGCATATTTCAGTCCAGGTGGTTCCTCTAGGTCTGGTAATGACCCGACGCTGCGTGGATCTTGGGCTTCCTGGCTGCAAATCGCGGCATCGCCCGGAAGCGAATGACACATGATTCCGATTTTGGCTGGTTGAACAATACATACTCTTTCTCCGGTCTTTTTCATGGTTCACCGATTCACACATAATTACAATTGCATCAATCGCTTACTGCATTCTGACCTATTTGCGAAGTGAAGTTGCGCAGTGTTTTGGCTTTGTCGAATAGCAAATTTAAATGTCAATCGTTCGTTGCGTTTCATTTGCCGAAGGGTGTTCTACAACTGACTTTTGGTGACGTGTATCCGATCAGCGTGACGGAAAAAGTTATTCACCAAGACTCTCCCGCAGGCAATGGCCTATTAAATTATCGGCATGCTTTTCACCTCATGGTTCTCTATAAACAATGTTAAACGACTAATTATGTAAATGACTGGGAATCGGTCCTAAGCAACCAATTCCAGCAGTGTAGTGGTGAACGGCGTCGCCTTCGTGTTGGTAGACACAACACACGTATTATGCTGTTGAACATATAACAAGAGTGCATCGTAAGTAAGGCGGATCTGCAAGCATGTTGTGAGGTATTTAGGGGAGGACACATGCAGTATTAAGTCTCTTCGAGTCATCCGCTGCAGTGTTAACGGTGATTTGAAAATTGCAAGAAAACAAAATGCAAGCACAATTTCTTTCCAGTAGCCAGGGTCACACATTTTTCCCACAAAATAACGAGAGGGCAATCCGCAGTTTTGCAAGATCTCATCGGCATCCCACCAACTTGGATAAGCTTCTAGGTACCCCCTGTTTTCTTAGGCTCCAGTAGCCAACTTCTCGTGGCACCCGATCGAAGGCTTTCTCTAAATCAAGGAATGCAATGGCGTTTCCTTCTCCAGCATCTTCTCCTGTAGTTGTCGCAGCACAACAATTGCATATGTCGTCCCTCTTTTGTCAATTTGTATGAGATCTCTCAACCTCTTGCCCAATACCTTACCCAGTACTTTCAGCCCCTCTTCAAGTAGCTTGATACCCCTGTAATAGTTCTTGCAATGCATAGGACCGCCTTTCTCCTTGAAGATGGTGATTGTGTTACTCCCTGACCAGTCATGGGCGATTCTTTGCTCCTTCATAATTGCATTCAGCAAGTGCGTAAGCCACATGATACCCTAGGCTAATAACCTGGTGTTGTTGCTTTTCACAAATCTCTACACTTGAACGAAAGAAGTCGCCCTCGAGTAAATGTCACCCAATTCTCTGAGAACATGCACCTGTGATTTGTGACATTTTACCATGTTGCATTACCATTGCAATCATCACAATTATCTTGAAAATAGTGAGAAATTCGTGAAAATCACAATTCGTGTAACCATTAGGGAGTTTCTCTCCCAATTTACCATGTTGCACACACGCACACATATGAACAGAAAAACTATTTGAGTGCACCTCATTCTCCTGCCGCCCATGAGTACCTATCCATGATAGTATCTCGACGAACATGTGTGTTACTATAGTCACCGCTGCTATGGAGACTGCTACTGAAACTGACTACAATATCTTATCTGGCCCTCGAGCCCGATGAGAAAAATAATTTTCCAAGTGAATTACTAACTGACTTATATCTGTCTTTAGGTAGCGCGAAGAGGTTACCACTTACGCTTGCCGAGCAAATAAAATAATGACATCATGTCCTAGAACGTGCCTTTATACACATGCACCACGTAATGGCATTCCTGTGAGAGGGCGGTTATGTCAACCGGGGGAACATGATGACAATAATTATCCATTGATTTATATTAGTAGACAGCTCGTATTATTATGACGAGCCCCTCGGTGGTAATTCAGAGTCTAAAGTGACAATATGAAGACGGCGCAAAGATAACATCTAGGGCAATAGCTGCCGCGGGGAATTTAGCAGGGCCCTGTCTTGTGGACGCGATCCCTGGACGACACAAAGATCCACAAAATCAAATTTGGTTGGGAGAGGAAGGAGCTTTTCAGTTTTGGTACACTTTCGGAGTCATTTGAGATCAACAGAGGTCAGACACTGGAACCCGTGTAAACACTGTAACTTGACTCCGGAGGAAAATTCCCATCAGGCTCATACTCATGTATGCTACCCATACTCAGGGATTTTTGTGTCGTTTTATCTCCCTCCACCAAGGTCAAAGGTCATCTGTGGTCACTAGAGGTCAAAGTCTGAAATCCTTGTGTACATATAAAAATGACGCAAATGTCCACAAAGTTCACATTTGGCAGAATGAGTGTCCACCAAAGAGAAACAGAGGGAAATCAGAAGTGAGGTTAAAATATGTAAAACTTAGTATGCCAATGAAGCGAAAGATAAATTGCAAAGGTAGTAATGTCTCATCGCCCAATGCTCATGAGTTAATCAATGAATTAAATGAGTTCTACTGTGAATTTGATAATGGCAATAATAGTCCTATATTACAAGAGGTTAGCAACTATCTTACAAGTATGTGGACTGGCAACAGTCCATACTTATCGTTGAGGAGAGTGATATTGTCAAATGCGTCAATGGAACATTCAGATTCCGCCACACTTCCCTCCTGGATGCCATACACCACTCAAACTTCCATCCATCTATCTAACGATCGATCCATTACCTATAACTACCTATCTATCTAGGAGACGCCTATTGTTTTTGTTACAGTTGCAAGGTCATGACAGCCTAGCGGTCAGGCTCAGGCCTCGTAATCCAAAGATCGTGGATCCGCACAACGTCACAGTGTGCTCTTAGACAACGCACTTCATCTCGATTGTCTCTCTCTACCCAGTTGCTAATTGGGTACCTGCGAGGTGTGGCTTGTCATATCGCGCTGATCTCGATCTGCTGCATACCCACGCTTGTGTGGGTGATAAGCTATATCAATGACCAGGGGTAATATTGTGAAGCGCTTTTTTAGGCCCTGGCATAAGGCGCTATATAAGTCCCCAATATTATTATTATTATTTGATGTCATCAGAGGTCAACCACTGGAAACCTGGTCAACACTGTAACTTGATAATCAGGTTCATACTTGGCATAGCGTTCAAAGTATGAAATCCCTGTGAACAGTATAACTGTAGAATGCAAACAAGTAGAGGGCTCATATGGGGTAGTGGGGAAGGTCAGTCATATGTAGTAGAAGAACTATACTGCTATCGGTTCAGGTCAAAGGTCAACTGAGGTAAAAGTCCATAAACGTAAATGTTGTAAACCTGTTACCTGTTCACCACAAAGGTGAAGAGGTTACCTAAGGCAACTTGATAACTGTTGAATGCAAAGTTGTACAGGGCCAATACTTGGTAAGTAGCTGAGGTCCACAAAGTTGGAGTTTGGCAGTGATTGTCCTTTGGACGAGAAAGAAACCTATTGTTTCTGGTACAGTTTTAGGGACATTTGAACACCGTTACTTGATGAGGGAAAGTCTAGTTAGACTCATACTTGGTATGTATACAACCCACAGACCTATTGACCAGTTTCCGGAACCAATTGTTGATGAAAATACAGGCGCAAGCGCAATCAAAACGTATTGGTTGCTGCGGGCGAATTCCGTATGCTATATGCCAAGGACTGACCTAATTATTTCCAAACTGATTTCATTAGAACCAAACATTTTCATAAGTGATATTGCATTTGATTTTTGATTGAACCTAAGTTGAGCATTTTGGTCATTAACGGTGTGTACAGGTTTTTTTTTCATCTCGAACAGGAATGATAATTTGAATCATGACAGTTTATTTCCAATGACATTTGCTGGTCTGCCACACAGACTGAACAATAGAACTACAGCGAGGAATCTCGACGCAGTTTGCGTCTTGTTATCTCGTGGTCTCGATGTACCATGCATCACAACTAGCGTCTGAAGAGGCCCCGAGGATTGTGGTATCGGTGATGCTTGTATCGCGTGATTCATAGCATGGTCAGCTACCGGCAGCTGGCTATATCGGCATTAGTTGTTAATCAGGTGTCACCAAATTATCACCAATAGATTTGAATCGATTTCTTTTGGGACAATCCGATGAATCATCAATGTTATCTCGCCCGATGTTTTTTTAGTCAATAGCTTGGTTATATGTACTATTTATTGATGACTTACCACTACTTTGATGCCACATGTCGCACTCACATTTCTACATGAGTCTGGGATCTATTGTGTTATAGCTGATTCACGCCAACAATCAGGAATAGCGCTTGCTTCCAGCTTTGCTATTACCGGCCATCGTTGCCTCTATGCGGGTATATCATGTGAACCACTTGATCAATCCAGATGTGATGTGAGATATGGACTACATGGAGCCATCCTGAGGCGAAAGTGCTGCAGCTGCGTGAAGTGTTTACCTTTTTATATCGATGCTTCAGGTATACGTGTGCTACAGTTGAATGAAGATACTCTTCATCATTCATTAATGATCACCAGCTGTCGTAAAGGCTAGGAAGGCACGGACCAGTGGATATTTTATGATGACCCCATGAATACAATCATCTTGGTGATGAAAAAAAAAATCCAACATAGTTGTCACTGGCAGCGAGCAAAGCTGTTTGTGTTTTTTTGAGCAGCCTTGCGCCGGCTATGAAAATATACGGAAGTATACTATATAGGTACACATCGCGCTGTAGTCTATACATCTCAATGATTGTCAAATGGAAGGAGAGCATAAACGTCACGGAAATAAGGAGGTACAGAGGATGTCGGTTTGAAAAAAGATTTCAAACGTCAAAGGAATTCCTGTGAAGAAATAATAATAGTCGTAAATTACCTCGTAGCCCTCGGCAGGAATTGAATAAGGAAACTCCCGCATACAACGCAGACACTATACCGGCAACGTTATGAAAGCTCTGACGATTTAAGTGTATATCCTGACAGACTGACGAATTCGTGAACACAATACATTACTTTGCTGGCATATTCTTATTGAATGAATCATGTATTGATACATTGTTAGGCTCATTGTTGCGACTGTCACATAAATCGTTGTGTTCATAATTCATATACTGTTACACCAACCTGAGCCAACTCAGAAACAACACTATCGTATTTCGCAATTACGCACATTTCGTTACACCATCCTAAAACTAGTTTAAACATTTGGATAATACATGTACATACATATCACTCACTTTATATATTATATTCATCACAAATATTGCTTTTGCATTAAGGCGGAGGAATATGTTGCTTTTGGCGTCTTCATGCCTGCCCCACTCCTCATAAATTCCTGACCGTGGCGTATTCAGTTCCCGTGGCGAATTGAGTCCTCTTTGCGGTCAGAGCTGTAAACAGTCACATCTGTTTTCGCTTACTGTCCTGGCTCGAAAACCGCCCTAAAATTAACCTCACTCCCTTTGTTTATTTCACGGTGTCCGGGTCTGCTGTGGGCTGTCCGGTGGTCGCGCGCTGTACACGTACACAGCTTGTACCGCAGTGATATGACCGTAAAGTAGGTTTCCACCTATGGAAATTAGTTTGATGACATGTCGGTAGCAAGCTGGAATTGCATGGACATATATAATACAACCTCCCGACATTCATCAAAACCTCCATTATCGTGCGGAAAATATGTATATTGACATGTTTATATCTGTATAAGCCTGAATCGTTTGGTTCAAAGTGGAAACACGTGTACGCAGAATCTAGACAATAGCAAGATGGTAACAGTACTTCCAGAGAGGGGAAAGGAAAAAAGTGAGAACGGCACAGATATTTTTGGGCGGGCTGGAGTCGCTGGACAGGCCAGGATTTATGAGAGTAAGAAATCTCTAGGTGACTAATCCAGTGGTCAGCTTTTTATGTGCGATAGAGATCTCATGTTATCAAATCAAGTTTTCTCGCTTTTCACGCTTTCCACATTCGCATTCCATCGATGATTATGGGAATGAATTTGATTAACTACTTCAATAGTTTTCAACACTACACTAGATAATACGAATTGGTAATTATCAGTGTAACTTAGAAGGTTATCATATCCCGGGACACAAAAAGTGTCCGGAAAATTGTGGTTTTGGGTGTGTTGGCTCCACCGCCTCAACCGCGGTCGGAAACTTCAGGCGTAAGCGCAATATCTCTCCAGCGCATTACATTGTAAGAGTGGGAACTTGACACACATATCCGCCATACAGACTTCGAGAGTGGGCGTCGCGCTGCAATGCTGGCAGCCGCCTAATTTGCATAATTCGTGCAATTTTCAAACTTTGTCAGAGTTGACTGAAACTTGATCGATATGGACTATATTTGATCCCGACTGGAAAAGAGGGAATTTTCAGGTAATAGTTTATGCAAACACACCTGGGAATGGCCACTTCTGTTTTCACCCGCCGCAACCTTTCATGAATACCGTTTCAACATCAAATTAATGAGATTGACTCCGGCGTCCATTGATTGTTTGAAAGCGGGGGTATTAACACGCCTACACATATCTAGTTCAGTGATACGCTCCTGTGGGCAATGACTTACTGACATACCTGTTCACCTTATGGCCTTCTCTAGACAGTGTTAACAATCTATGTAGATGAAATAGATACTAATTTACCAAATGGGTATTTTCATTTCAGTAGGTTTTACCAAATGGGAATTTCATTTTAGTAGACATTACCCAAGTAATAGGTGTTACTCCAGAAAAGTCAAATTGCACCGCGATTGGAGCTAACCTGCAAGTATGTAACGTAGTATTAAGGAGACGACACCGTAAGGTCGTGGTGCGACATTAGGGTTGGGTAACTCTCTGCCATATTACCGGTAATTTGAAAATGGTAGTCATAATCAATCTCTTATATCTTATGAAATAGCTGCCAATAAAGCAATAATTTATGGGTAATTTTTACAGTTGTACTGTGCAATTCATGATTGTATTCATGACTTTGAAAGTTAGATCTCTTTTTCACTCCTTGCCGAAGGCAAATAGTCTAGTCGGAAGAGGGGGTCATCGTGCACCCCCCGGTAATGAACTTCTAATTGGCATCACCTTTCAGAAATTTTGCGTAGAGAACGATTAGCTATGTTAACAGTTTCGCAAAATGTCCCACGTCACTTTTTTAAACAAATTAGTGCCGCCATTACCGAAAAATCTATTTTCCACTATATCTCGACTGATATTACAAATATTTTGACAA
>JAODTT010054630.1:0-10069 GCA_025400115.1 Pentamera pediparva
ACGATTCACCAGCTTTACATATTTCATATTCAGCAATTCCAACACAACACGTTTAGGAATTTGACACCGTGTTTAGCATTCAAATAGGGTCAGAATAGTGTTCAGAAGCACTGTATTCAGAGTGAAAAATAATCAACATAAAGTCCAGTACAGATAATATGATTAAAATTAGACAGACAAAACGAATTCGGAATAGTCCCATAGCCAACGCAGGATAAGATAAGGTAAAGCTTATGACGCTACAGATATTGGAGATGATGAATCACAGAAGGAAAATCTCATTTGTTTACACCTGGAAATGTAAACGTTTTACCGAAATTCACGTTTAATTTTTCAAACTCACAGTAAGATATGAAATTATGAAATTCGGTGACAGAATGATCGCTAGCCCATACCAGCTACTTGATGGACAGCTACACTCTAAGCAGGGTTAATGGATGGAACAATGTCTTGAAACACTATTTGATTTTTCGAAACACGTTTAGCAATTTAACACATATACTTGTTGATCGTGACACTGTATTCAGCATTTGAACACACTTTAAAAGTACACGCTATAAATGCGGGTTCAAGGTTGGAAAAGTATTCATTTCTCAAAATTCTTCAGCGTATAGCTACACATTTATGTAGACACTGATTAGTAGAATTCAACCTATATGATTGACTAAATAATTGATTGGTCGATTTGTTTATAATATAATAAATATATTAATGTATACCTATTTGTTCAGGCCCGATGCGCACCTCTGAATGAGAATTTCCCTTGTTGGATAACGCTAACCAATCCCTAATTTGATTCCTAACCCATACAATACGAACAGCCAATCAGGAGATACCTCATTTAATTTGTTCATATTGGGCTCAAGTTGTAAATCATCACTCAAATGCAACAGTGAAATGCACATTCCGAATAATATTGAAAATAGGCTATTGGGTAATTTTGACTAATTATTCAAAGACTTGGGCAAGCGATTTGGAGAATGGATATACTTCTCGTAGACAAATTCTAAAAACGAAAAAAGTGAACAATGTACTCCCTCAACTCCCCAGAGTTCATTTTCACTTCAATGGAGTGAATACTTACTCCAAGCCAGTGGAAACTCAATCGTTGAGGAGTGTCTCTAGTGATAACTCTTTTTAAAGAGGGACCATTGGAGACACTCTTCAACGAGTGAATTTCCACTTCATACGACTAACTTTCCACTCCCTCGGAGTCGGATCGAGTGACTCTTCAATCTTTCAGAATAAATTGTCACTATTGTTGAGTGGTTTTTTTACGTCGTTCTTCCGGAGGAGTAAATGGTTCACTGTTTTTGTTTTTAGAGTGTAATTATTCCTCTCCCACCGCCAAAATATCATTATCCATTTATTATCCTCATTAGTCAAGGTGCAATCAAATTGAGACAACATTAGGCGCGGTGACCTTACGGCATTACGTATAATTTCAGCGCAATGTTGAAAATGTACTGTATTTATCGGCATATCACGCAATGGAACACAATCACACCCATGGCAATGTTGTTCATATGAAAACAATCTAGTCAAGCTCAATGCCTATAGCCTACTAAATGAAGTGACGAACCATGAATTTGGTGTTATTTTGAATAGCCACACAGAATCGATACATAACTCGGTTATTTGTTTGGCCTTGTTATTCGTTCTATAGGAATTCCAAATCAAGCATATCTAAAATATAAATAGGCAAGCTAATTTGCAGGTTTCCGTCCGCTACATCGAATAATTTCATTTCGAGGTTAAGAAAACATTGTCCTCGATTGGAATGAAAAATGTGGAGAGAATATTGATGCACTCATTTGAGGGTGTGTTGTCGAGGGGCGCCCGTTTGTGATTGGACGCATAATATGAACATTATGTGACGGCAATCATCTGATAATTAGAATGTCAAGGTTCTGTAGAGTATGCTCTACGATTCAACGAATCGCAGTCAGCAACCGCCGGTGGACTGGGCGGCGGCAGGGATCATGGCGGCAAACCGCCTGAGGACAACTGGACAGACCGCCAGCGGAACACCACAGCGCGTTAAAGATGGGGAATCGGCTCAAAACCCCCGTCGAATAATCGAAGCGGCCGTTCACGTGACATCACGGCAAAAGTCATTCCAATGTGTATCAAAATAAATTTCTGCATCGACTTATCATACTCTCTTAAATTGGGGATAGACTAAAAAATATTCAGATAGATGGTCCCCTGTACTGGTCTCACATGCACCTTTGTTATAATAATTTAGGGGGCAATATTGTCTCAAAACACCCAGCGAATAATGGACGAGTCCGTTTGCAAACAAAACTATTTCACGGTATATCGGAACAAATTTGGCATTGACTTATCATAGTGACGATATACCGTATTCAACTTGCCACCGGTGGTGCACCGGCGACCACTGCCGGACCGATGGCGGCTTCTACTTGTGGACCGCCGGAGGTGCCGCTGGCAGCTCGCTAAATGTGTTGAGGATGCAATATCGAATAATCGACGGTGCCGTTTGCATGATGACATCACGACGAAAATTGCCAAGAGGTATCGAAAGTGCCAGATCGCTATATCATCACAACAAAGTTTGAAATCTCTACTAACGTCTTACCCTGCATCCCGTGGACATACGCCAGTAATTCAGTGAGTTGTTCAGTTCATCACAGGCGAAGAGGAAGAAAATGATTCGATGCCCCCTCGCGCACTGCAGTGCAGTGACTGCACGAGCAACGACATACCGCGCCGTTGCTAACGAAATCCTGGTATAACATGAAGTTGACGAGCCCAGGAGGAATACGCGAACTTGCGGAAGAGTGAAATGAAAGATGAAATGCGTAACCCACTGAATTGGCTGCACGTGGAGAGCGGTACTCACGTCCTTCGGAGGGGACGTTAAAATCCGGCCCCGGGAGCAGGAATACACATCACTGCCTCGTTACTTCAGGGCACTATTCGGGAAGAGAAGGCGAGTTTCGCCGGTGGCCTTCCACGCTCACAACTCAGAGCCTCAATATTTCTGACTAAGGATTTCCTTAGTCTGCTGAAGCACCTTCGGGTGGAAGCAAAACACGAGGCGTATATATGAGGCTACATACAAACATACCCACTGAATCAGTGACGTAACAGTATAACGAAGCTGACAGTAGGTGGCAATTTCAGTCACAATAACAATTCACGCTCATTTTTTGTGTTGCACAGTTTTATTTATTACCGGTATATTGTAGAACGCGCGCGAAATAGCATACATAATGCAAAATTCTTTGTTTAACTCAACATAGAAGGAGAGCGTGTGCACGGGGTGGTGAACGGTGGTGATTGCCACGGAATGCCTGTGATTGATCAGGCAACACAAGCAAACAGGCAGAAACCTTAGCCTTCTCCTATCTTATGTTTTCACTCTATCTGCCAGCACCTCTGTGGCATAGCCACATGGGCGAGGATGTTGGGGTTCAACTGACCTTTGGTGACCTTGACAGGCACCAAAACAGATAGATTATGCACATGTACTCCACATGCCAAAGCTATGTGCTAAAGATGAAGTTGTGACATATTGCGGTCTTCGAGTTTACCCCGTTACAAGCAAAACGTGTACGGACTAACACACACACGCACACACACACACACACAGACTCATCTCACCCACCCACACACACACACACATATTCCTAATATGGAACCAGTGAGACATCAATTGAGAAGTTCACAGCGATATCGTGCAAGAAATAATGACAACAATCCAGTTGGGAGTGAATGGAATTCGAACGCAAGACTTGATTCTTCTGCTGAATCTGCTTTATTTTTCTCTCATCACACGGACATGCGGTGTTCACGGGAACATCTGCCCGAATTTGTCGATGAATTTCGTCCGACTTTTCATACCTCGGTCTGCCCCCCTCCCCCCTCCGTCTCGTACACCTATGGACATAAACCATCGGTATCGAATTGCTCTGGGACCAGGGGACTGACGGTTTCCGTCAGGACGTCATGCAAACGACGCCGTTGCTCTTTCGTCAGTTGCTACCAGACGATTTTGCCTCTTTAGGGCAACTGTCTTTCACATTTAATAAACATTGGTTTTTAAATGAACACTGTTCGTTTATCATCTTATGCTAGTAGAAAGCATCCAAAGTTAGAAGTGATGAACTGACAGGAAATAGATGAATTGGTGAAACCTTGTTCCGGCCTCGTTGCATGGCATAGGACCAGGCTTCATTAATAACAAGAAAGTCAAAATACGTATTGAATCCTTGACTGCTATCAATTACCTTCGACCTCAGAAATAAACATTTTGGAGCACATTTGATCCTATTCAAGCGAATTAGACATTCTGATCATACCGTGTTGTCAAAGTTTTAAGGCTTTGACCTCTGTTTAACTAGGGAACCCACGTACCAAGTATGAGCTTCATCCATCCAGGCGGGGTCGAGAATTATTGTGTTAACAGGCCAGGCGTCACATTCACACATATATAGACGGTCATGAATGCAAAGATTCTCCTGACTTCGTCGATGAACAAAAGACCAGAACGCCATGCATGAAAGTGAGCGTTCCGAGTGAGCAATGATGATACCATACGCGAATAACCCCATACACCACACAGTTTAAAATGGTTATCCCTCTACCCAGGCTGCATGCTGCGCACACGTCCGCTCTATTCACCCGGGGCTCGAAGAGTGCTCAGGAAACCAGAGATTACAAGCATCTATAGGCTGAGAATCGGTCAGGCGAGACATGGATGATGCCATAGACCCTGAAAGGCTCATTCAGGGGGTGTATTGTGCCGCACTCGCGGTAGTAGATCGTCTGGCCGTGTGCAGGGAGGACGGGGGGCAGAATTTGTCTGGGCCCGGACTATTCACCTCGTATGACTAAATATAAACGTGGAAATTATGGAGCTGTTTCAGTTCCCAGTTCCTAAACTCATTGATGACCCGAAAGAACAGTTCTAGATGAGCAATGGGAACGCTGATGTGAAAGTATAAGCATCCTGGTCCCGTAATGTGGCTGACCACGCTTTTGTCATCTCGCCACTGTTAATGGTGTGATACACACACCTCTCGCGTACCATGAGAACCTTGAGCGCCAATTACACAGTAGAATCCTCTCGTTCCTGGTTCGAATCCGGCTCAATTCACCGCGGTTGCTTTCCGATGCTCCACTCTTTCCGCATGCAGGAGAGTGGCTGCATGTTGAAATGTCCACTCACGTCTGTCGGATGTGGACGTAGAATGGCGGTCCCGGGAGAATCGTCACCCCTGCCTCGTTAAACTCTGGACACTAATCGAAAAGAGAAGGCGAGATATCAGTGTTTATCCACGCCCGAACAGGTACTGCTGTTTAAGCAGTAATCGCTGAATTGTGGCTCTGCAGCTTGGGCATCAATAGTAGGCTCAAAAGCCGAGGTGTCGGGAGATGAGTTCACGCAGCTTAGCGCTATTCCAGCGTACGTTCCTCCATATATTATTAATAATATCAAAAACCTCTCGAACACATCCCAGGAATTCTGTTGAAGATCGTATATCACTGGGTTCAGAGCGGAGTTGCTGTAGGAGAGACTCGCAGCGAGCGGGTAGATTTTGCCGAGGACGCCTGTCTCTGTATCTGCCCCAACTACGGAGGAGGTGAGGAGAAGGTTCAAAGGACCCCAGCACGATGAAAACGTGACGACAACAATGACAGTGATCACTGAGGCGCG
This sequence comes from Pentamera pediparva, assembly GCA_025400115.1. NCBI lineage: Eukaryota > Metazoa > Echinodermata > Holothuroidea > Dendrochirotida > Phyllophoridae > Pentamera > Pentamera pediparva. The sequence goes on from JAODTT010054630.1 coordinate 5,687, forward strand.
CCTCTCCTTGCCCGTTTTTGTCTCCGCGCGGATCTGCAAGGTGATGGATTCGATTGATGTCGCCTCTATAGAACTCGCAATATGAAGGAAGGTGTTGTCCTCTAGAAGTCTCAAATAGGCACATTGGTCCCCCGGAACCACAGGGAAGAACCAAGCGTTTTTCTCACATCCCTATCAGGGAGGGGATGGTTCCCGATTTGTGGGGCACATCGCCTCTCTCACCCACCACGCGAACTTTGGATACCAACATAACACATCAGAATCTTCTTGAACGCATCCCGGAAATTTCTGTTGAAGATCGTGTATATCACTGGGTTCAGAGCGGAGTTGCTGTAGGAGAGGCTGGCAGCGAAAGGGAAGATTTTGCGTAGGACGCCTGTCTCCGTCTATGCCCCAACTACGAAGGAGGTAACGAGAATGTTCAGAGGACCCCAGCACAGCAAGAACGTGACGACAACAATGACAGCGATCAATGTGGCGCGCCTTTCCTTCCGTGCGTTGATTCCCGCACGGTTCTGCAAGGAGGGGATTCGACGAATGTCTTCTCTAGAATGAGTTGTTCGAAGGTGTCTTCCTACGGCGTTCTGGGAGGCTACTCCACTCTGTTCGGGGCGGGGATTCGCAGCGTTCACCTGTTGATTCGCCCCATCCTCCGCAGCTCGCTCCTCCAAGAACGACGTCGAGGCCTCGGTGTGTAGCGTCATTCTTTGACTGGCGGACTCGCTCGCAGACAGGGTCGCGATCATGACTGCCTCACCACCCTCGTTTACCAGCCGAGGAGAAACTTTATTCCGCCAAGAAAACACAGCGCACGAGATCTTCACGTAAATCACTATCAGAATGAAAGCGGGGAGGTAGAAAGAACACAACATACCAAAGCCCCCGGCTGCTGGTGTTGGATCGAGGGCGCACGTCGGGGGTATCTCTGAGAAGAACCCACCAGACCCGATTAGGAACGCCAGGGTGGGGAAGATGGCAACAACCCAGGGGATGGAGATGGCGATTGCTGTGACGAGAGAGGACCTCTTATTTCGGTACCAGAGGGGCCAGGTGAGAGCGGTGTATCGGTCTAGCGAGATCACACAGAGGTGCCAGATGGAGGCGAATGCCATTAGGAGATCCGTGAAGCGCCAGGCGGTACAGGCAACCTTCCCCAGCCTCCAGACCCCGGGGACGACGATCATATACATCTGTACTGGGACCATCCACAGGCACACGGTCAGGTCTGTAATCGCCAAAGAGACGAGAAGTAGGTTCATGACTGTCCTGAGCTTGGAGAAGAGGACGATGGATAGCACCAGCAAGGTGTTCCCGAAGACCCCAAATACACAGGTCATCGAGTAGATCACCAGGAGCACTAGACGACCTAACCCGTCATCGGTCCAATCGGTAGGGGGTGATTCCGTAGTAGCGTTGAACTCTTCCATGATTGAGTCTCTGGAAAATAATGGAGTAAGATAACACTGCGTTACATTGAATCTTATTCAGTCTCGTGAAGGCGGAATGGTGGCAGAGTGGTATCAGTGACGCTTTGCAATCATTTCGACCCAAGCATACACCGCGGGCGAGGTTCTCGTCTCTGTTTCCTGGTTCCGCTGTAATGAGGTGGACTTGTGGGTTTCTGGGATTCGCAATAAGAGTCGTCGGTCGGCTGTGAGCAGTCACGTTGGACATGGATCTTCCGCTCCTCCAGGTTCCGAAAAAGTTGTCGAATCCTGGAGTTCACTAATCGTCTGACGGGTGGGGACATGGAATGGCGGTCCCGGGACCAGGTTGGGAGTGTTACATACCTGCCTCGATATCATCTGAGCCCTAGTCGAGAAGGGAAGGCGAGTTATTGCCGGTCCTCAACCGCGATCAAATTAGCCAGGTTGATTGATGAGCCCATAGCAATCAAATCAGGATGTGCTGACCCTATCATCTGGTTCATTTGCCTATCATATCAGTGGGAACTCGCTAAGCACCACCGTCTCGTTCCCGTTGGAAATTCGGTGATGTTTCTGTCTGTTCTATCATCTCATCGGTCCAGAAGGGCCGGATGAGATATTGCAGTCAGTTTGCCATCAGGCATATATTGACTGCTGCTAGTCGCCATAGCAACGGTCGTTATGGTAACACTTCTGTTGGGCAAGTTACTTTCATTGAGTGGTACCGTACCCATTGGAGTCGGGGGTTCCAGCAATCAATGAGGTGCACGCAAAAAGGTTTGCGTTTGTGTGTGTGTGCGTGTGTGTGTTTGTGTGGGCGTTTGCGTGTCCGTCAGATTTTTGATGTTTTTTCACAAATATCTCGAGTTTGGAATGGCAAACTCATTCAGATTTCACACAGTGATGAATGGTCACAAAATACATGTTTCCTCCCAAAATGTTGAATTTGAGATTTTTCATCATTTTTTAGGATGATTGGTGATGGCAATCAAGAGATTTCAAACTTCGCAGCAGGGTGAATAGGCACCAATTACAGGTTCTCCCAAGGATAGGGCGAAAAATCGGAAAATATGGAATCTGGAGGGGAAAATCCTGATTTTGGGGCAAATTGTGGATTTTGCTGATTTCTTAACATTTTTCATGATATTTAAGGATCGCCATGCTCGACTGAGTTTAAACTTTGCTACAAGGTCAGCAGTAACCACGGTAACAACGTACGGGTTTTCCCCACAAAATTAGGTATAAATTGAAGAGAACATGGAATCGGAGGGGAATTCCCTAATTTTGGACAAATTGTGATTTTCACTGATTTTTCCTGTATTTCTTACGAAACTGATTTCAAACCATGCAACAAGGTGAACAATTCACAGAGCACATTTTCTTTGAACAAAATTGAGCGAAAATTTCGAAAAATGCGGAGTTTGGAGGAGGAATTCCCTGATTTGGGGGAATTGAAAAAAAAACGAATCACAAGATAATCGGTGATCGCAATGGTCAGAAGATTTCCAAAATCGCAATAGGTTAGAAGCCAAGGGCTAAAATTACCAGTTTTTCATCAATTTGAGCGATTTTTTAAGGGAAATCTGGAAGTTGGAAGGGAGACCTAGATTCTTGGGCGAATTTGGAGTTTGGCTGATTTCGTTGCATTCTCCATGATATTCAAGGATTGCTTTGCTCAACTGATTTGCAACACGGTGAAACAAGCAACAAATTACAGGTTCTATACAACAAAATTAGCAATAATTTGTATTGGGATAATTGTGGAATTTGGGGAGGCAAACCCTGTCATCTAGGCAAATTGTGATTCAATATTGTGATTCAATTCAGCGATTTTTGAAGATATTTTCTCATTCATTACAATAGTCACATGATTTTAAACTCTCCAACATGTTTCAATGCAGCAATATTCACTCAAAATAAGGATTGACGGGGAGGAACCTCTTTTCAAGAAATCTGTAGTTTAGTGGAGAGCAAATAATAACAGATCATGGGTGATTTATTGAACAATATTAGCACTGGATTGCCGATGAGATCTTGTAACTCCGTGGATTGCCCTCTTGTTGATTCCTTGCCAGAGGACAGAGGAATCTATGCGGTCACGCGTGTGCGCGTGTGTGTATGTATGTGACAGTCGGAGCGGATCCGTTTCAGCACGGTATCTAACGAACGCGAACATGTAGCAAGTTCATATCAGTTGATGGTGGTTGGAGTTCGAAAAGCTTTTCCGCATAATAACTAATGGAGGAAGACAATTTTTATACTGCCAGGAACAGGGCTGACATGACCAAAAATATATTTGTCCTACAACCCTGTCATTCAAAATTGACAAATGCCACCATACTGTATCTCCAAATTCACCACTAGCTTGATTGACTGGCTCCCTCTTCCTCAAAACTGAGCTCCGTCCATTCAGGTGGGGTTGAGTTGTCGTGTTCACAAGCGAACATTAGCCAAAATATCAATTTTCCACAATTTCCAAATTTTCCCCAAAATTGAACCCGGTCTACACCCAAATGTCAGCTTGATCGGATCGAGCATTCTGGACTTTTACAAGGTTCTCCGGACTTCGACCTCTGGTGACCGCGAATGACTTTTGGCCTGACCCCGAAACAATAGTGTTCATGTACTTAGCATGGAGAATACACATACAAACTATGAGCTTGATCCATCCAGTTGGGGTCGAGTTATCTTTTTCACAAGCCAGGCGTTGCACACACACACGCACACACACGCGTACACACACACACACACACACACTGTCATGACTGCATAAATCTCTCGACAGAAGTCGAGGAATCGAAAAGTTCATTCCATAACTCAAGTTTGGAGTTCCAAACTCATCCTTTTTTTCAGTTATCCACATGTGACGAATAATTTTTTACCGATTCATTTCAAACAAATCTGAGAAAATCAGATTCACTATAGGCCTACTCGTGTGGAATAGTTCATGACTAAA
>JAODTT010054740.1:0-10067 GCA_025400115.1 Pentamera pediparva
AATACTTCAATTTTTGAAGGTCTATAACTCTGCAACGGGATGTCATATGAAGGTGGGGTTTGGACCAATAGGTTCAAAATTCCTTCCGCTTTATTCTGGATCAATTCATACTTCATCCTTTCAAAGTCCTTTAAGGAAAATTGATATTATATCCGTCGATATGATCATTTTGTTATTTTCTTCATTCTGTTGCCCCTGTTGTATAGTGAATATCCATTCTTACTATGGTTCTCACAACCAAAATTGCAACATTTTTACCCATGTCATCCATGAATACGCAAAATATTTAAAAAATGTTGATAATGAGCTGCTGTAACAATACTTCATAATGATGAGGTACTTATATAGCACCCAATGCCACAGCCTCAAGGCACAAAAATATGAAAATAAGTTTATCCATCAAGTATATTCGTTAAGGCGAGCTCATAAGTAAGTTTTAGTTAATTAATACATCGGTGTTTGGACTCTTATAAGCTGAGAAAATGAAAAACAGTACAGGGCTATGCTTCATTTAAGAGAGTTAAGCATACATTTCTATGTGCCTGTATGATGCCTTATGAAGAATGTCCCACTTGTAGTTCAATCCCACCTCAGAAATGTGTGTTTAGTTAGACAAATTATATTGTGAACTTTCAGCAGCTGTGTATTAAGTTTGTTATACTTTGAAGTGTTTGTTGCTAAAGTGGCAACTGAAAAACGAGCTGAACATCTTATGCTAGCCAGCAGTCTATAGTTATGTATGCGGTGTGTAGTATGTAAAATTACAGATCAAAACACCAGATATTCTTCAGGACAGAATAAACTGTATGATGATGTGGAAAGGCCATACATAAGCAGCAGCTCATGCATATGGACATCGACTTGCTCTATGAGGAAGGTGCTCCATAGATTCCCGACCGTCTCTGCTCACTCAGTGCTTGTTAAATTTTATTTGAATAAATTTCACACCAAGAATGAAAATTGCTGCAAGCCAAAATACAGCTTATTCCGACACTTTGCGTCGTTTGTGCTTGCGTGGATCTGCCATTTATGATGTCACGTCGCATCCCGCATCAGTACCTATGGAATGCTAGCTCCAGGATATATTGAGGGTCATTTCTTTGAGTACCTTTCAACCTTGCTCAGTCTCTAGCACTGTAGCCGGTCTTGTTGAAATCGATAGTCACCGGGGCACGAGCCACTTTTCATTGGTGAAAAGCATAGAGTGAAACAGTGGTTTGTAGCCTTTGTAAAGAAGCCTCCATTTAAATGATAAAACCCTTGTCGACCTCAGTCTGAAAATTATAAAAACAAACTTAAAGTGGCGTTGGTGTATCAATGTTGGATCTCAAATTCAGAAATCCGTTCTACATTTTAGAATGAAATTATATCTCTAAAGAGTGATAAAGCATTTTGTAAACGTCCAGCAGAATATAGTTATTTCTCTTCCAAGCTCCTTTTTACTTCAAAGCTTTTTTCCGCTCGATTTGGGGTTCGTTCTACACTGCTATCAAATTTATCAACTCCTGAGGAAGTCCAGAGAAATTACAATCTACTGAGTGGAATTGACTAATGCATGCACAGAAAATGTTGCCAATTTGGAGTTTCACGTTTCGGGGGAGGAGCGGCGGGGTGGGCCCGGACCCCCTGCTGGCACGCCGTCCCTGTTGGCAGGTACCATTTATTGACAGCTGACATTGTCAGATGCTGTTGGGTACCCTGTGTTCGTATTGGTTGCTGCTTGCTTGTCAGCAATCATATGTGGAGTTAACCCCGTGTCTAGCTATACCACGCACATAACTGCTCATGTATGCAAGGCACTAAATAGCAGGAAGATGAACCCAGCAACAAGGGTTATCTGTGTCTCCAATATCTCCCTCGGTTCACAATATAGTCTGCTGTTTGAAGATGGTGTTGTCCCATTTACCGATGGCAGCGATGTCGAAAGAATGTAATTAACAAAAACATAATCTACTAGTGGAACCATCAAACAATTATTCTCCTTTTTTCTCCATCGGAAATGTATATGTGGGACTTCCTCCAAAATATATATTTTGCTTGAGAAAAGATCTGCCTCTCGAGGATTTAGAATTGTGGAGATGTTGTTTATTTTTATATTAGTTACAACAAAAGGAGGTGGCATTTCTGAGGGAGTAATGTTCATTGAAGAATTTGATTTGTTCTGGAAGACTGTGATCATTTGGGTTAATTGTGTGAAAAGATTACGAAGACTAGTAAGCCATTGATTGATACATTCAAAGCCTGCTATAATACCATCGTTACTGTTGTTTCGAGTAGAAGAAGTGTACTGTTTGCAGTGATGGTCTCTTTTAATTCTCATTTTTTCTCATTTATTCCTAATTCATTAAAGCCTAGGAACACATTAATGTGAAGTTTGAATGTGGTTTTCCTGTAGGTAAAGTAAACTCTTCCTTAGGACCAATTAAGGCAGTTTTGATGATCTTTGATGAGTTCTCTCTGCTTTGTATAGCGTTGCCCATTTGCTTTCATCTTGATAGTCGCTGATCAGTTAGTACTGTCATGTGTGTCATCCCTTCGTGATTGCTGTCTAGTAACTGTAGTTTCCTTTATGGTAAACCTTTCAGTGTTCAGTCAGATGTGGTCATTCATCATATCTTGCTTGCGTGTTGTTTGTCCATCGTGCTATGGTTTCATTGTCAAAATAGACAATGAGGTTTTGATGTCTTCGTGGTGATCTTTTGTTTGTATTCTATGTTGCTTTTCGGCAGTAGCTTGCTTGACTGGAACCATGTATATAACACAATGCTCATCATTGGGTGCCACTGCACCATTTTAGTGATACCAAAGCAGTTGCAAGTTACAATTGCTGAGGTTGTAAAACATTCTCCAATTCTGAAGCATGGGCTCCATTATGCTGCATAGTTGGAACATCACTCCAAAATGGTAACTACCATGTGATGTGAGCATCGGCTCACCACCCGGCGGATCAGGGTTTCAATTCCAATCGGGTCATACTAAAAACTTCAAAAATGGTTGCCCTCTTGTGTGACGCTCCACACAAGAGACTGGAACAGGGCGACATGAGGGGTAGGCAATTGGCATGTCTGTATGGAATTACCCCCACCTCTACGTTGAGGCATGGCCTTATTCCCTGTACCTGCTGAAGGATCCGCAGCTGACAACAATTGGCATGTGGCCGTCCGTATGGAATTACCCCCACCTCTACGTTGAGGCATGGCCTTATTCCCTGTACCATGTAGCCGTCTGTATGGAATTACCCCCATCTCTACATTGAGGCATGGCCTTATTCCCTGTACCATGTGGCCGTCTGTATGGAATTACCCCCATCTCTACATTGAGGCATGGCCTTATTCCCTGTACCATATGGCCGTCTGTATGGTATTACCCCCACCTCTACGTTGAGGCATGGCCTTATTCCCTGTACCATGTGGCCATCTGTATGGTATTACCCCCATCTCTACGTTGAGGCATGGCCTTATTCCCTGTACCATGTGGCCGTCTGTATGGTATTACCCCCATCTCTATGTTGAGGCATGGCCTTATTCCCTGTACCATGTGGCCGTCTGTATGGTATTACCCCCACCTCTATGTTGAGGCATGGCCTTAATCCCTGTACCATGTGGCCGTCTGTATGGTATTACCCCCACTTCTATGTTGAGGCATGGCCTTATTCCCTGTACCTGCTGAAGCAGCTGACAATAATTGCTGTGTCATACCTTGAATAGGGTCCATCCTCTGCTATGCAAGTATCCCATAAAATAACTTGAGGGATGAATTGATTAATGTCATAAGAAGTTGCCCAACATTCCAATTGGTTCCAATTGGCTCAGATATCGCTGTTATCTTAGGCAAGCTTGCGATGAAGTTTACCAGAGAGACTGATTGACTGCGATGCAGCCTTGGCAGGATTCGTGGTCAGTTGAAATACTCATCCAACCAATGTTAACATGGAGAGCAGACGTCAGAAGAAAATATGATGGCTGTTACCACTTTCCCAAATCATTTACAAATTTACAACAATTGTCCATGCTAGCATTGATTACATGGGGGCACTTTGACGGCACACACTCCTACACTCCACTCTGTTCTGGGCAAGGGTACGACACACCTAGCCGCAAGGTCACTTTGCACAACTTCAGCCCGTGTCTTCCGTGGCCTACTTCTACCACCAAGCTGACCGACCACATTTTAGTTGAATCGCATGTATGGGACCCACATTGATAAATGTGTCTTTGCTTGTTTGGAACAGGTATGGGAAACTTTTTATAGGTGGGGGGAGCTGATGTGCCCTGATAGACATATTTGCAGGCCAAGATTGGCTATCTGTCGGCCAGAAAAAATTGTCCTCTTGGGTCAGTTTTGGCCCATGCCAGGTTTAGAGGAATAAATTGGCATTGTGACCTTCTGATAATACCGCTTTCTCAGGCAGTACATATGAACACCATTTAATTCTCGGTAAGTGAGGTCCTGTCGTAAGCATTCTGTCTGTTATATTGCTCTGTTCACTGTATAAAGATGTATATACACTTCTCATAGACCATTAGCTTACAAGCACTTGTGTGACTTCATTATTCAGGCTTGCAGCAGAGAAAGATTCTCCAATTACTATTCATTTTCCTCCGTTTTGTAAAAAAAAAAAGTATGTACGAAGGAAAGGTCAATTGTAAATAACTGAAGTCCCTAAGTTGTATGCTTAAAAATGTGAAGTGCATTCAATACTATTCATTTTCTTGTGTTAATACAAAAACTATTATGTAAATAGTTAGGCCACAGCAAGAGAGGAGTGATAAATTTGGAGCCGATTATTTTTTTTTCAGTACAATTGGGACTTGACATTTCAGTTTCACTAGATTGTACTTTAGTTGAGATTATTATTGTAATATCATTGAACGTGGGCTCCTAACTCATACATGTCCTAAGCCATGTATTACCTGCTATTGGCAACAGTTTCAAGTCGGAAAAGTTATATAACGCAGATGTGTCTTTTAGATTCCTCTATCAGACGTTATCACCTGGGCAACTTGAGAGTTGGATTTCCAGGATCCCTGGGCAGCATGTAGTGATTATTCAACAAGTAGTGATTATTCACACAGCGAGTAAGTTCAACACAAATAACATGCTACCCCTCCCTGACATAATTACAAATTGCCTATAATGCCTATAATGACCAACACACAATTTGTAGTCAGGTCCAGAAGGTAAGTCACCACCTCATATTTCCCCCCTTCTGCCGAGGAAGGGGGGGGGGGAGGGGCATGAGGAGAAGCCACCAGTGTTGTACTTTTCATTGGTTCTTATCCGGGGAGTCCTTAACCGCATTGTGGTCATTCACAGGTTTTAATGACAGGCCATCAAGGGTTTGGCAGGGTAGTCACATGATACAAAAAAATTGTGTAAATCAGAGATTGTATGAATTTCCCGATTTGTACCATTTCTGGCAGGGTTTTGAGAGGTCACTGTGATAAACGGGACTGATGAAAGGTGCCTGAGGGTCACACGCCACTGCCTTTATGATAGTAGTTCATTGATTTTGAGACATTGCTTTTTTGCCAATCATTCTCACTGTGGTTGTTAACTAACCTCTATCACCATCCTAGGTCATTAACCTATGACGCTGGAAGATTCCACTTTTCGTCATTGTTGAAATTGAACACTGTTAGTATGCAGTCATGGCATGCTGATATATGAATATTCATGTCAGATACACAGAACCTCCCACCATATCCACAGAGATTAGCCATGTTGTGCTTCATAGGAAGTGTTAACTCTCCATCCGGGAAGGTTGTCCATTCGATATGGTCCTTACATGGGCAACTGCAGGCTATGCACACAGAGTTCAACAACAGCAGGGGAACTAGCAGTCTATGGCCTTGCTGTCACACCTGACCGATTCCCAAGAGAGCTGCTAACGAAAGCTGGTAGCATGAGCACTCTTCAACCTCCAGGTGAACAGAGGTTGTGTGCATAGCCTGCACCCAGGATGAGGGGTACAACTAGCATTGCATAGCCTGCAACCTGGATGAGGGGTTAAATTAGCATTGCATAGCCTGCACCCAGGATGAGGGGTTAAACTAGCATTGCATAGCCTGCACCCTGGATGAGGGGTTAAACTAGCATTGCATGGCCTGCACCCAGGATGAGGGGTAAACTAGCCGGCCATATTTGCCGATGCGGCATGCATCATGAATGTGAAAATTGCAGTTTTGCGAAAGATGTTTTTTTAGAAGGGGAAAACTATGAAGAGGTGGAAAGGAATCTGTCTCCACCTCTGCAAGCCAAATACAGCATAATCGGACACTTTTCAGGTTTGCGTTCACGTGAATTCTACATGCGTAGTGCTATCCGTACCTATGAAATGCTACCTAATGCTCCCCAGGGTTATCAACAACTGATACCCATCTCCACCCCGCTCATTTCTTGTGTGGCACCAGAAAATTGCACTCTGTCTGATGGATGGTGACATCAAATGTGGGTCCTAAGTGTAAGCAGGAATTCAACATGCAGGTCTCATTGAGCTCTGGACACTATTCGATAAGAGAAGGCAGAATTCACGATGTCTGTTCACTTCAGCAACTCTGGTTGAACCGGATGGTTTATAAATTTCGGCAGTAACCTAAACCCAATCCAGGTTTGGAAGGAGGTATCAGAGAGAAAAAAACAGTTAGGGAGTAAATATTGTCGTAGTGGGTATAGAAACTAGTCACTGGTAGTATTGTTTAACACCCCCCCCCCCCCCTCCTCTCTCCTTTTGCCAGCATATTCTTATCAAAATTAGTTTCCCCCATCAGCCCAGCATACCGAAGCCTTGCTCTGAACAAAACAATATGCAGGATAACAGATGTACCAGGCAGAAGTGCCTGTCACTTCCCCAAAGAGAATAAAAAAATTGAAACCTCACACTATTTGTTTTCTCCTTCTTCCGTTTTCTTCCTATCATATTCCAAGGAATCAAGGCTGCCTTTCAACCCTTCGATTCTGAAGTTATTTCCTAGAAGGCTGCATAGAGGCAGAGGCGTGTTGAAACACTGCCAAGCCTCGAGGTGTTATTAACATGACCACTATATCAGAAGGGTTGCCTTCACACGTCCTTTCCCATGCACCTGCTGGTCAGAACTGGTACAAGACTACCCAAAACGACTAGGAGACTACCCAGAACAGCTGCAATGCAACGTTGATCAATGCTCGCCAGAGCGGGACGCTTCGTCACTGCTGCTAGCGGGCGCACAGTGCCTTGTAGTTGACCCTTCGGGTCCACAGTAATTTTAGAGAAGGCGGCAGCAGATCGTGTTTAAACGCTTCCATGCCTCAACTTGTTAATCAGAGGTCTGTCTTCACACACATGTCCTTCCCAGTGCACCTGACGGTCAGAGCTGGTAGCAGACTACCCAAAACGACTGCCCCTTCGAGCGAAGCTCAGCAGAGCGTGACGCGATGTCACTGCTGCGAGTGCGCTCGGTACCTAAACCCGATTGATTGGGTTATTTCCGAGAAGGCAGCAGAGTATGTTGGAGCGCTCCTGGGCCTCAACCATGACTACAGAAATGGAGACCGCATCATGATTGTCAGTGTTGGTGGCTAGGGGGAAATGGGGGCAGTGTGGGCAGGGAACCGAAAATGTAATTTACAAAATGGCAGTTCAGTGAAAGACTTTTCTATTACAGGAGGCGACTACCGAAATAAATGGAGAATGATTGTCAGTGTTGGTGGCAAGGGGGAAAATGTGTGCAGTCTGCATTGGACTGATCCCCCCCCCCCCACCTTGAAACGCAAACAGCATGCACGATATATATTGTCGTGCGGGTAATCATTTGACACCAAGTAGTGCTTTAGTTCACCCAGTTGGCTGCCAAAGTCCTAGGAATATATCTTCCAAGGAAATGTATCCTTAGAACACAGAATGCATTCAAAATATCATGTTAGGGAATACATCCTTAGAAAATGCATTGCCTTTCTATGCTTATAAGCTAATTTTGTCTAATCCGGTATTATACAGTGGTGACCATTTGCTCACCGTATGGATCATCTACCATCCAAGGAAGAGGGAAAAGAAAGGTGTAGGAATGAAAAGAAATCATGGGAGGAAGCATGGGAAATGAAAACGTCAATAATGATGCAGGTATTCCTGCACCCCTCTCTCTCTCCAAATACTTTCAACTGGCTTCAACTTGAAGCACGGCCTAATCTATTCTCTAGTTAGAGTAAGTGTGATTCAATGCTTGTATCGTATATCATTTTTATCTCATCGGTCCCGAAGGGCAGGATGAGATATTGTAGTCAGTTTGCCTTTAGGCCTACATTGACAGCTGCTGGTCGCCATAGCAACCGTTGCTAGGGTAACACTTCTGTTGGGCGAGTTACTTGCATTGAGTGGTACCCTACAGTGGGGTACCTGTGAGTGCCAGGGGGTCCAGTAATGAGGTACACTCAAAAAGGTTTCCGTTTGTGTGTGGCGTGTGTGTGTGCGTGTTCGCGTGTGTGTGTGTTGTAATGGCCAAACTCGTTCAAATTGTACACAGTGACGAATGGTCACAAAATAAATGTTTCCTCAACACAAATGTGGAACATATTCGCAAAAATTCGGAATATGGAGGGGAATTCAATCATTTTTGTGGAAATAGAGATTTTTCATCATTTTTACAAGATCAATTAGTGATTGGTCATAAGATTCCGAACGTTGCAGCTGGGTGAGAAGGCACTGATTACAGGTTTCCTCATGAATTCGAGCGGAGAAAATGGAAAATGGAGAATTCGGAGGGGAAAACCCTGTTTTTGATGCAAATTGTGAATTTTGCCTACTTTTTTTAAACATTTTTCATGATATTCAAGGATTGCAAAACTTCAAGTGGGACATGTTGGGAGTCATTCCGCAATAATCATACTGTACCGTAGTTATGGTATACGTATGGTAAATATGAGGTGAAGAAAATGACGAAGGTCCCCTCGAGGTCATCGAAGCCCATCGATGGGATAAAATTCCTAATATTGAGAAATTAACATGAAAGTTACTACATGCATGAAGCGACCGCCTTCAGTTGTTATATTAAGCACAGGGCGTCAAACATTCATGTAATTGCTTCGCATTCGTTAAATGATTACAAGGCACTGTGGGCACACTCGCAACAGTGACGTCGTGTCACGCTCCGCCGAGCATCGCTCGACACGGCGGCTTTTCCGTCAGTCTACCACCAGTTCCGACCGGCGGGTGCACGGGGGAGGACGTGTGTCGAGACAGCTCGCGGCCATGGCGGTCATAACGCCTTGAGGTATGGAAGCGCCATAACACGCTCTGCTGCCTCTCCGCTGCCTTCTTAGAAACAACTTGGGATTCGGAAGGGTTGGAGCCAATAAACGTTCCAAAAGCAAACATATAACAAATTCTGTGATCAATCTCTGGACACACGAAGCCAAATAACGGTCCAACGTCGTTCGGGTTGAACGGAGAATTGGAAATATTACATCTGAAAGAGCGAAGTATTGCGGATGGAGGATGTTGGCGACGTACGCGCTATTGCCGCCTCGCCGGTGTTCCGTAACTTTCAAGCAGCCATCAGTTTCCAACATCACGTCATGAGGATAACCAGGTCAAGTATTTAACCCGAATTGGAACGATTTCGTAGGGGCCGACAATTCTACCGAGGCCCACGTTGATTGCATTATTAGGTAAAAATCACATATTCTATATGGTAGCATGAGACAATACGTTTTGTTATTATGGGAACTTCCAAATAAATAGATGAGGGATTTTGATGTGTTCGTTTAGTTGAGCATATGTGAACATGGAAAGCTTTCACATAAGTATGCCCTAGTAATTCACGAGGGACAAGTTCCGGCCTATAGAGAGGAAGGTTTAGCGACACACCATTATATTTGTATTATGATATTTTCCAGGCGGGCAAACAACTGATATATCATGTTATCAGTCGTTTAGTTCGTTCGTCCGTTGGGTCACAATTCGCTGGTTCGTCATTTGCGGATTTATCTTATCGGTCCCGAGATACAGTTTGCCATTCTGCCATTAGACCCATACTGACGGCTGCTGGTCGCCATAGCAACGGTTGCTATGGTAACAATCATATTGGGCGAGT
>JAODTT010054851.1:0-10063 GCA_025400115.1 Pentamera pediparva
TATCATAGTGACGGTATACTGTATCATTATCGAATTTCTTTGCAAAAGTTTTTCGTCGTGACGTCATGCAAACGTCGGCGTTGCAGTTTCGCCAGTTACAACTAGACGAAAACAAGTTGGATCTTCCTCTCCATAATTGCCATCTACATTCCTAATTCGAGGTTAATCGAACTTCGTGTTCTTCGGTTTTCTTGCATGCAATCATCAATCCGAGCGTACACGATTGTCAGGCATTCGGATGCTTGTTATTTCAGTTGCACACGAAGAGCAGCGCAGTGATGTTTATATTAATCTTCACTACGAACTAGAACGCTCGTAGTAAGGACCCGAACTAATATGGTGTACTCACATTGATTAAGATGACGTTTGAATGTTTCTTCATTTATTATATTTATAATGTTTATACTTCAATTGCAAAATAACGCGTGGCGGTTTGATCCTTGAACAAATGGTAGATAATATATCACGACCACACTTGTTTACTTGCTATTTTTATTCCTCATCCCCGTTTGGGGTTCGAAAAAAAAGAAGCGACACAAATGAAACGATTGAGTATAGTATGTGCATTGAAATGTTCAAGTAATTACATTAAATGCGCTTGAATGTCAACCTAAATCTCGACGACCAATGAACAACTTTTCTTTCTTTTTAATAACTGACGGATAAACTTCCCTCTAAATCATAAATGCAATTGCCCAAGTCTGGTGACAATAATATTGCCCAAACTTGATATGGGAGAATTTGGCCACATAGCTACGTTTCCTTGGAAATGCGCCAATTAATACAAAGTCTGATAAAGTCAATCAAAGACATTTTGAGAACACAAAATTTAGTTATATCAGAACACCAGACCATAAACGTATATTGTGTGAACAAACATCGGTTAAAACAGATCACGAGTAGCCTAACAGTCAGAGCGCACCTCCAGTAAGGTATTTCCTGATTGGCTGTTCGTAGTGTATGGACTTGATTGTGTTCTTTGTCAGGCTGGGGAATAAATAAGGGATAAGGTTTGGCGTAATCCAATGAGGGGACATTGCTGGGAGGTGCGAATCAACCCTAATATTATCAACATGCACACTATACATTTTTGGAATCATTATGGCCTATGGTATATGTGCGACAGTGTGGCAACAAGTGTCCTCAATTTTGCTCCTAGTGCATAAATGCTCGAGAATTATGCATTATGGAAGCAGTAGTGATTGTCTTTTATCCTATGACACATGAACTGCAATGTAATTTCGACAACCTTCTGCGATTTGGGCAACAATTTCTCTGCCCTCTCAAATTGAAAGTGCTATATATAGTACTAATTTTGTTTTGAAGATCTATATTGTTGGATCGTTTGCTCCTGTCAGTCGACTTTAAATTTGTGCCCTTTTTGTGGTGCCCTTTCTCACGTCATTCTCTGCCCCAATTCGTTCAGTTTACTGGGCCCATTCAACACGTTCGATAATTCGAAGACTCTAATTCGAAGTACATTTCATCCGAAAAAATAATCGGAGACAGAACAGTAGGATGCTATTAAATTATAGAGATTTCCGTGCATGTCTGAGGAATTAGGGAACACATTGTTACTTCTCCTATATATTGGCTAATATAATTAGCCTTTCTGTTCTCATATAATCACAGTCGGACAGCTGTGAACTGCACGAATTCAATTATGTTTGCGAAACTAATTGACAAATACTCCTGAACGCACCTGAACACCTGCAGGCTTTGGCGAAGTAGTTCACAGGTGCATGGATGAAGTGGTAATCATTTTATGACAAAAACAACTATTGCACCATCCGCTTTTCAAGTGCATCAACTTCCTCTCATTCCTGACATAGATTAGAGATACAGTGAGACTTGGCGCCAATTTGAGATCATACATTTGAACGAGAAGGCGACTCTAGTCCGATAAATATTTTCATCAGGAGAACTTGCATCGCTATAGTAGTTGAATGATAGGAAGTACACTTCGTATACAGTGAGACACGCTTTCATTGCCAAATATGGTGCAGTATCTAATTATAGGCTATATGCGTGGTATGACGGGAGGAGGAGATGTGCGTCAGTAAATGCCAATCGAGAGGAAAAACAGTTTCAAGGCGAAGCCGGAATCAGTCGGAGAATTTTTGCCATTTGGACAACTCGTATGTATTGACGTTTGCTCATTACTGTTGAAGCAGGCATATTTCAGACGATGGAGCACATTTAAATATTCACAGTAATCATAGACCAGAACATAAATGACACATAATCAGGGTTATATTACGGTTACTGTCATGACTCAAGATATCGTCCCATGTATCATTTACGACAAATCGCTTGGAGAGTCGCGGCATACAGACGACATTACCCAATGATCGGAGTTTCGTTTCGGAACACAAACAGTCTGATCACAAACAGGAATAGTTTGCCAAATTATCATAGCCGACTAACTCTGGAAAGACATTTCATTGGAACTTTTAGTGAAAAACGCGATGGGCAACTGCTATTTCTGTTGAGTGTTTTCGCTGTCTGCTCTGTCACGACCTGCTCTGTTGACCATGCGAGAGTGTCCGATGCACCGGGAAAAATTAGGGCAAGCTGTTAGTCAAGAATGACTAGGCGTGCTTCATGAAACGCACAAAGTAGTCACGCAAGAATTGCAGTATATAGAAAAAGAAAAACAGACTGAGGCAAATTAGTCAACATTTTTGAGGAAACAACTGTTTATAGTGTTTAGAAGAATATTAGTTATATGTTCCTTGCTTCAATCAGCTAGATTTTCGAATGGATTGGATCGGAGATATCGTATGTCTGTATCTGTTACTTGGCTATTTTTAAAAGGAAAGAGTCCTGATGACCTTATTTCGAGTTGTCACCTTTTGTTAAGTGGCCTTTCGACGAGCTTTCTATAGTGTGAAACTAGATCAGACACTTGAGGCTAACGTTCAAAACATCAGAACTGTTGCGAATACACGCACTCTATATAGTGAAGGGAATCCATGCCCAGCAAACGACGTGACTCAATGCAGCCGATGTGCGAATTTATGCTAGTTTACACTAGTAGGAATTTTGAGGCGATGTCATAAGTCGAGGCGGGGTGAAGCAATTGTGACAGAGTGTCTTGCATTGGGGTCTAATGTAACGAAGGCAATATAACACCTACACACATACACGCGACTTGGACGGAGGAAACTGGCGGCGTTGCTTCGCTCTTTGACTGCAGCAAGTTTTCTTTTGGCAAGTATACCGAGAGAGAGAATGAAAAACAGACCAGCTCGAAGCTAGGTCTTTTTATTCCGGTCTTCCATCTTACGCGAAAACACTTTGGAACAGATTGCCATAAGTTGTTATCACAGCCCCAAAACTCAACATCTTCAAGCACAGACTGCATAAATGTGTGATATCTCCAAGAGTCATTGGACCTCCTATCCCACCGAGCCACTCTCTTTGGTGGCCACTGCAGAGCCGGAAGGAGAGGGTGGCCATTCAGATAAACTGGAGGTGAATTTTACGACATGTGATCGCCACTCCACGGAATGCTCAGAGGAACACTACACCACTGACTATCATCAACATAAGATGTCATCCATTCATACTTAAGGGGTTCGGAAACGTCCTCGTTCATTGTACAAACATGAATACCACGATTGATCGAACGACGGAGGATCCTGATTTCGTGTACTACCTTCCCATACCTCTGCCACCTCTCGTGACAGCCATATGTGTGTCCATGTGTTTCATCGGATTCTGCATCGGCGCCGTCGGCAATACCCTCGTCATCCTTGCTATCATTAGGACCAAGAGGCTTAGGACCTCGGCGAACGCGTTCCTAGCCAGTCTCGCGGTGGCGGACCTGGGGACTTGCGTCCTCGTGCTCCCCATCCTCGCTGTCGCCTTCCTGTCTCTCGATGTGGTGACGACGAACCAGCTGCTCTGCCGACTGTTCTACCACACCACGTTCACCTTCAGCCCCGTCTCGATCCAACACCTAATCCTAATTGCTGCTAACAGATACACCCTCATCAACAGGAGCCCACGGACCTACACAAGGATCTTTAACAGGCGTACGATACCTGTCATCATAACGTGCATATGGACGGCAAATATCGTCCTGAATATTTCGGTTGCAGTGTTGTCATACGACACCAAACGATTCTCTGACAAGGAGTACTGTAGATTGGAACAGAAGAACGTGTTGGGTGTCTTGTTCTGGCTGCTTACAATGCTTTACACCTTCGTCAGCTGCTTCGTGATCATCCCGGCCTTCTACGTCTTGACTTTCCGGACCGTGCGGAAGAGCCACATCAGGGTGGCACAGAACCCCTCGTTGCAGCTCGACGCGCCGACCGTCGCCACTGTCTCCATGGGGCCAGTTAACCAAACAGCTGAACCGAACAGAATAACGTCACAAGTGAACCAAACGACTGGAACGAGGAGACAACGCAGACTACTATCCTCCTCTGAGGTCAAACTCACGAAGGTCAACTTTTTCATCTTTCTCACGAACGTCCTCTTCCTCTCGCCAATGCTTTTTTCGCTCGTCCTCAGCGGCGGTGCGTTAACGCACGGGACCTTTGTTGTGATCTTGCTCCCGATCGGAATGAACTCTAGCACTAACCCATTGGTCTACTGTGGTTTCAATCGCAATTTCCGCCTCGCCTTCAAATCGCTGGTCAAGTTACGATGATTACGGAGATGAACCGCATGCTGGTCCGTGGTGTCGATTGACATCTGGCAAGAAGAGAAGTGTGGCCTTAATATATCGGTCCACCTTATTTCATTACCATCACAGGCTGCGCCACACTAACTGCATAAAACTGTCTGTATCACAGAGTGGTCAAATTATTACACATTCATGTTTCTTGGAAGGATTTCTAAAATCAGAAAATGTTCGTCGAAGCACAAATTCTGACCCTTCTACCACGCCATTATGGAGGCTGTTTGTTTGAACCGAAGACATGGTTTATTTGTACTATGATGTGCATGATGCAAGGGCCAGTGAAACATCACCCTCCCCCATTGTTTGAAATCCATGCAGCAAACGACAAAACTGGCAAGAAATGTGGTCCGAGACTGACTGACACCCCGCAGATACCCAATTAGCACATGGGTGGAGGGGAGTAATTAAGGATGAATACCTTGCTCAAATAAAATTGAATTACGAGCTCGACAGCTTGACTACTAGGTCACTCACGCAGTCACGCTCTCTACAGATAGTGATTTGCCAGAGCTATTTGTTTGGGTGTCTTTATCAGTGTTGTATAGTATACTCAAGACCGGCCCCGGCCTCAGAGGCTAGCATCGAGGCCACTCTTTGCGGCCTCGGTCGCGGCCTCGGCTTCGGGGAACAGGCCAGACAAGTCTACTGTGTAAAATACTTGATGATTTCGTTGCTCCGACATATCACTAAGGAGACAGAGCCAATATGTTATTAGCTCAAATATGTTCCAAATGCTAAAAACGATGGCCGCAATGAGGTATCTCATGCGTTTACTCTCCAGATAACTAAATATTTAGGAGCGTTTCTGCGTATGTTACCAGGAATTTAGAGCGATAGAAGAAATAAGTGAATCCTTTTGGAATAGTGTCTCATTACTTGCACAGGTATGTTACCATGCAGGCATGGTGTAATCTATTCATTTCACTGCTTGTAACTTAATGTTTCAGTTTAAGGTTCCCATGCAGTATATATTGACGCGCAACACGGGCCTTTGCCAGAGTATATAGGACGAATGTGCAGCTCAAGCAGTCACAGTGTATATCTGGAAATTGGTCCGTACGACTGTTTATAATTACGTTCGTAACTTGTAAATTATTAACGGTTGCTTTAACATCATGCTGTTCAGCCGACCTTGGTCTCGGCCTCGGATCGGATGGTGCTGCCTCGGCCTTGAGCTCGGCCTCGAGCGAGATGCCTCAACCTCGGCCTTGAAAGTAGTGGCCTCGGCCTTGCCCTCGGAAGTAGCGGTCTGGACAGTGGACTACATCACTGGACTGCTCATTCATCCTTGTACGTTTTGCTGACAGTAAGATCCACAATAATACGAAATAAACTAGGTTGCTTGTTGGATCTCCGTTTCTAGTTTTGATCATGTTCAGTTGCTACCCGAGTGACCTTATGTGCTTTAACGAAGCATCCGAAGGCCCACATGCCATGCGCCATGCTCCCACAACCAAGGATAGAATGATGTCAGTGAGCATAATGCCTGGAAACAACACTGGGAACTAAACGGCACTTCCGGACATGAAATGGCTGTCCCGGAGCGGGAATCATTCACCCCTGCCTCGTTGAACTCTGGAGACTATTGAAAGAGAGTAGGCGAGATATTGCCGCTGTCTATCCACGCCCGAACTGGTAACTGCTGTTCAATCAGTAGTTGTGGCCCTGCAGCTCGGGCATCAATAGCCGACTCAAATGCCGAGGTGTCGGGAAATGAGTACTCGCAGCTAAGCGTTGTTCCAGCCCACGCTGCTCTATTTCATCTCATTCTATTCTATTGTAACTCTCTAAATCAAAGCACCCCAGTCGTCTGCTGGTCATTGTTCCAACATTGTCGCCGCCCATTTGTTTTGACGTGATCAAACGGGCGACGACAATGTTGGAACACAGACCAGCAGACGACTGCATGGGAGAGGGGGTGTTTGATGTTCGCATTATATTATGATGCCGCGTTATGTTCTTATGTGGCACCTATGTCTAGCGGGCCAATGTCAAAGTTCCCACGTTTCGATGTACCCAGGGTTCGATGTTCCCAGGGTTCACTACTGTTCTCAGATGTTATCTAATGACACATCAACGCACTCTGGGAACATTGAATCCTGTGAATATTGGACCCTGGGAACAACGCATATTCATTATTGGAATAACTGCCAACCGTTGAACTAATATGAAATCGGGGAACCTCGGACCCTGGGAAAATTTAACCCCGGGAACATCGGGCAGATGGTTGTTCACATCATTACCCCTGCCAGCCCGCCCAGGTAGGCTTATATACGCACTCCTATAATTCCGGGAAGTACGTGGCAGCAACCACATCATCGCTAGTTGTACCTATGTTCCTCACAGGTCTCGACGTCTCGTCTTAACAACTTGGTGGGGAGAAGCAATCTCTGTGTTACGAGTTCGAAGGCTTGACCCATGTAGGTTCACTCACTGCTAGGCCTATTATTATGGTGTACAATGAAGAGAGCTGTACATC
This sequence comes from Pentamera pediparva, assembly GCA_025400115.1. Lineage (NCBI taxonomy): Eukaryota > Metazoa > Echinodermata > Holothuroidea > Dendrochirotida > Phyllophoridae > Pentamera > Pentamera pediparva. The sequence continues at coordinate 7,176 of JAODTT010054851.1, forward strand.
GTGGCTTCCTCGTAGGCACGTATATTGTACATTCCTATATACCCTACATGATAATACACAGGAACTGACACCACTGCCGATAACGACTCTTTATACTACTCTTAATTGCTACAACTTTCTAAGAGTTGGATTAGTTCCGAGAGGAGGGAGTCAGAAAACGACCAAATTAGATAGGAATTCTAATCTAAATTCTAGTCGGAACTCTGATTCATCCATGGCGACAGCCTATCAGACCCATTGTAACCCTTATCATTTGAAGGGGCAAAATTGCCAGGTGGCAACTGCCGAATAAGCGGCGGTGTCGTTCGGTCATTTGCATGACGCCACGACGAGGAACTGTCTCAGTGCTATTTGATATCGACACGGTTTATCGTCACTATGATAATTATTGTAATGCGAAATTTGGTCCGATAAACCGTGGGACGATGTTTCGTGACGTTATACAAACGGAAGGGTCCAATATTCGCCAGGTTTTGCGAGACGATATTGCCTCTTTAAGATAGTAGGTAGTCGGTCGGAATGAATGGGTCACGAGGGAACCATCTCAAATTTCTGAGGTAAAATTTGTTTGGAAACCTATCGATTTAGGTGAAGTCTTACGACGCATCAATTACATATGCGACTTGTGTTATATGTAAACGAATTTATTGAACTGTTATGTTCTGTCTTTGTTGTACGTCTATAATCATACAACCGGATAGCAGCCAAGCCGCTGGGAATGTCTGGGGGAATCCGGTTATGGCCGAGGATTTGTGAGTGGGTTCGGATTTTTTTTTTCAGTACTGGATCCGTTGGAACTTCGTTCGTCTTGGATCAAGATCGAGAACAGTCCGGTCGTGATATTGAGTCAGTCCCAATGTTGTGGAATATCATCTATAAGGTTGCTGAGCATTCCTCGGCATCATCAGCAATGACGCCGGGTCTGAGGTTAGTAGACGCCTCGGGCTGGCACACATCGCTGGATAATGGCGTCTTACAATTACCTCATCTGACCAGAGAAAGAAGGCTTCGAATGTTCAGCTCAATAAACCAGTTCAGGGTTGCAGCGTAATTATATGATAATGATATTGTGTCAAAGGTCAATGGGGATCGGCTGGCAGTTTGACACAGTCACACACTGTACGAACAGTGAGCAGACCGATCTTTCGAAACTATCCTGACGAAAACTAAATATCCTACCAGCACGAAACTTCACAAATGTCCCCCAGACTCATCGACACTGACATACTGAAACATAGGATGAACTGTTTTCGTTTTCGAAGAGTTGTGACCGTTCAAAGATAAGCCATAATGATAACCCTATGAGGGAATATTTTTCATACCCTCGGCCTGCGCCTCGTAACCCTGAACTGGCTTATTGAACGTTCAATGAGCCTTGATTGATTCTAGTGAGGCATGGACATAGTGGACGCTCACTTTAAGACAGTAACAAACAATGGACTTTTCCATCACTTCCTCACTTCGCGCCGGATCAGTGGGTGCCTACTGCTTGCAGGACCGTCTGTCCAACGACATGGTGCTTCCTTGGGCTTATTCTGCGACACCACGACGCGGCTCTAGCTCGGCAAACGAGATCTGTATGATACGGAAACGAGGTATTCAGGGCCGGCCTCGTTGCGTTTGGTTGGCGTAGCTTCGCGAGTATACATACATCATCGAGGTAATCAGGTATTGTAGCAGGTATGAATGAGACATGCGGCATGCTATTGAAGATGTCTGATCCATATGAGCACATACGTGGGAATAGCTGTATTGTATTTCATTTGCAGAGATGGGGGGAATGCAGCAGAACTGACTCGAATGAAATGGAACCAACACAGAGTAGGCATAATTACTGTGTGTGCCAAAGCGGCAAAGATATTTGTGGAATGTCTTTCACATGAGCAATTCGACGTTTATATACTTGAGCTGTTACATATGGCCTCATCGCATCGGCGTACTGCCGCGTACAGTTTAGTTCCTACTAAAAAAAAATCATTCCTGCAAAACTACGATTTTACCATACATACGCTAACGGGAATCGTTCTTTTAACAGTGACGTGAACTAGACGTTCCGCAAAAATTGTAACGGTGGATTTCTATGCTCATTTGCATACACGGGTAACACGGCAGAGAGCAACGGTACCCAACTGCCTCCTACTCTTATGACCCCACTCTTATGACGAAGACATCTGTCGGACGGTTGTTGTCGGTAGTGAAACGTAAGAGGGAATGTAGACGAAAGTTATAGAGGAGCCAGTAACAGTTGTGAACCGTTGTGCTTAGTCACACAGGACGACGCGAGGCGTTGCGATAAGTTAGAGTTGCGGGCCTATCTGCGTTGTTACACGTTGCAACGTCAAAATTTGTCATAACTCAGGCTATGGTCGCTTGCCCGGGCGGAGGAAGCCAAGTGATTGGGGGCGGGGTTGGATGAGACAAGGTACATTTTGTGCTCTCATGAGACTAACAGACTAATAGTTGTTCATATGAATCGTTGCCATCGAGAACCCATCAATAACGTCACTGGAAATCACTACTATGAGTTCGTGTCAAGTGCGCCTCAATATTGCTCGGATCGCATGTCGGAAGTTACGACTGAATCCACAGTAGATTAATGGGTTAATAGCCGAGTTCAGGCCAATTGGTAGCAACAACACGAAAAAATGAACATGTGACATATCCCCGAAATTAGCAACTATCATGATGATCAATGGCAGCAAAAACAGAACGTTTGTGAGGAAGATTACGAAGTTTACTTTTATGATCTTGATTTCAGAAGCCGATAAAACCCTTCGTGATTTCCTACTCGGCTCAGCCTTCTCTACGATCTTGGGCTCATTCTTTGAATCAGTTGTTTTGCCCACTGACGGCTCGTTTGTTCTCTTCGCTTCATTATCAGGCAGTTT
>JAODTT010054962.1:0-10060 GCA_025400115.1 Pentamera pediparva
GAATATGAATAGATGATTGACTTTCAGTTTGAAATTCTGACGCAGCGCGGAGCAGCAGTGCCTTCGTATGGTGTACATGATTTATTGCTTCACATCTCAATACATTTACAGTGATAATATTTTTATATATACCGTCACGTGATAATATAATACACTATTATTACAATAATATCTTTCACACACATACCCTCAAACAAGACCACCATAACAAATGTGATATAATACCATGATATATTTATATACAATCGACACAAATTTATTTTCACCCATATATACCGATGAGTTAATGAATGATACTATGGCTCATTAAATTTGGCATCGTTTCGAAAAAGTACACATTACATTGCCAAGGCAAACTCCAAGAACCTGATAATATCAGAATCTAACATGATCGTTAAATGCGCAAGACTACTGAATCGATTCCAGTTATAGAGTGCATCTCAAGTAAGGTATTTCCTAATTGATTGTTCGAATTGTCTATTCGCAATCGTGTTCTTCATTACATTTATGATATGGATTACGGCTGGCGTTATAACCAATGAGGCAAATCCTTGTTCAGAGGTGCGCACATCACAATAATCAGTGTTTCAGTGTCGATTACTACCGAACGCTCCATTACTCCGGCCCCTTCACTATGGTTTGAGGATAAGTCTTGCTGAGTTCGGTACCCTACACTCATTTTATGTGACAGATACGATAAAGTAATATAACATTGTACGTTGTTGTTGTTGTAGTAACGAGGCAGAATATGGTTTGTGGTTAGCTCATATAATGAATTCAGTTACCTTGTGCCAACATTTCGCCAGGTAGCTCTTATCAATGGCGAATACCCTATATACAAACATGATACGTAACATGAAGTTATCCATTATGTTGTATTTTAGGGCATCAGTAGTGCATTTCCGTGAACTCACATGGTCGCAACTGTCCTGCAACACGTTACATGAACTTAGTCTGTGATAATCATATGACGAGAGTGCATCGACTTCGTAACAGTTTGGGTCAAATGTTTTGTATATGGATAATGATGCAGATACGTTACAGTCGCATTTTCAAATGTTATTAATGTCAACAATTCTGTAGTTGATACATTATTAGGTTACATAAGTTTTCACAAAGTCATATATGCTGTAATATTGGTGTTCCTGTTAAGCGCAACGAGAATTATGCCTTGTAATTTGTTTGGCGCCATAATCTAAATCTCTCTCCGTCGCGGAACCGATACTCAAACTCTGAATGTTGGGTTGCCGTTCTTAAAATGTTCTATTATTTTACAAGACGAATAATTATGATGAGAATGTCAGAAAGACGTCCGCATGACAATAAAGATGCTACTTGGCTTCATTATAAAGCTATATATGCCGCTATTGTTGTCATTCGGTGACTTTATACTGTTGTATCATATACCATAGAATTATTATCATTGGAGGAAGATAATATTATTTCTACAGCATTGAAGCGTAGGCAGGTAGGTTGGGTGCTCGTAGGCCGATGGTTGTATATAGCAACGTTGGAAAGTACGTTGTACTGGTTGGCCTACAATTGGCTGTACTACGTCTGGCCAACATTAGTTCAACGGAAACCAGCCAGCGGTCGACTTTCCAACGTTGAATCAATGTTGGCCTAATGTTTTTCTGCTAACACGACGCTCTGTCACGTTTGCCAACCATTATCAACGTTGCGCGCCAACAATGTGTGCTATATGGGTATGTCGCGAGTTTACTGTACAAGAAATGTCACTCAGAGTGGCCGGCATGCAGAGAGAAGCTTAGTTAGGGAGCAGTGTATCACTGACCCCATTGGTTCTTTAGTTCAGTTTAGTTTAGTGAAAAAGCGTCAGGAAGGACATATTCCTCATAAACGACCCCAAAGCCACAAAAACCCGAGGGCGAGAAAGAACCCCATGCCAGATAATTCGCCCATAGTTCTTGGAAAACAAATCGGGACCATTCTTGAACGCATTCACACTCTTAGATAAAATAACATCTCCTGGAAGGATATTCCACTCGTTAATCACTCTCTGCCAGATAAAAATATCTACGAAAATCCAACCTGTAGCGTTTGCCACGGAGCTGGAGGCGATGTCCCCTGGTGGCAGTAACATTGGAAAACTCAGAGAAGTAGTCGAAGGACAGGCCATCCCGCAGTCCATGGACAATTTTGAAAACCTGAATCAAATCACCAGGAATTCGCCTCGGCTCCATCGAGGTTATAGACCGAGACGCCTCAATCTTCCCTCATAAGGTGAATCACTCCGCCAACTGACAAATCTAGTGGCCGTCTTTTGAACGTTCTCAATAAACTGCTTATCTTCCGAAAAGTAGGGTTCTGCATGGATACTTGACCCAACATATAGTCGATTAGATTGACTGCCATGCTTAAAATTAATAGGTACATTAATCAATCCAGGATGGTAATTATTCTTTCATACTTATTTTTCTTTTGGAGGAGAAAACAACTGGGAAAAAGCGACGGCGTCGTTCGCATGCCGTCACGACGGAGAACTGTCTCGATATCGTTACGGTATATCACCACCATGATAAGTGGATGCAACATTCGTTCCGGTATACCGTGGATTTTTTTTGGGGAAACGGATCCGTCAATTATACAACGGGTGTTGAGAGACACTACCCTACAAAAATGACACGTAACATGAAGTTATCCATTATGTTGTATTTTAGGACATTAGTAGTGCAACTCTGTGGACCCACATGGTCGCCACTGTTCCGCCACACGCTATGTACCTAATATATGTAACTACTACAGACTTTAACGGATCTGCATCATTATCTACACACTTTACCCAAAAAGTTACGAAACCGATGCACTCTCGTTACATAGAATGTTCGTATAGGGTGTTGCCCAATGAATGAATATAACAAAGGTATGAGACCAGGGAACGATCTATTAAATTAATGTTTAACTCTTGTCATTCGGGAGAGTAACATACGTCAATGCACAATTAGTTCCGAATTGATTTTATTTTTCGCCATGATGTCATGCAAAAATAACTGTCGTTAATTTGACGCCACAACGTAGACGAGCATGAAAGTCGATAGCTCGTGTGCGTCGTGATATTTAAAACTCGTTCTGCCCCAATTCGAAGAGGCAATATCGTCTGGTTGCAACTAGCGACGGCGGTGTTCGCATGACGTCACGCCGAGAAAAAGATCGTCTCAATCGATATCAATCATGGAATATCGACTATATGATACCGTATGTCATTATGGATAAACCGTATTGTCAAATTGCACTTGGACAATGCACTTGACACGTCGTACTCGTGACGTCATGCTATTGTTCGCCATATGCTACGAGACGATACTGCCGCGTCTGATATCTCATTAGATTTGGTTCATATATGACTATTTTCGGCTCAAAACTGATCATTTTCTCTTCAAAATTGAACAAAATTTAGTCAAATATTTTACTAGTTTCAGTCCGTGTGGCCCATTTTATGTGTTTTCTGAAATTTGCAAGTATCGATTTTGGAGTGTGTCATGCATGTTCTGAGAACATATGCTCGCGAATAACCGCATCGAGCATCTTCGATTTATGCTCCAAGCCGAGTACAAGCACGTGTTCTCCCGAAATAAATAGAACGTGACGGTAACTAGTGACGTTCACACTACTGTAACGATAAAGTTTAGTGATTTGTAACCTCACAACATGATAGTCAACGTGTTATTTTACATATTACAATAGTTATCGGAGATGTTACAACACGAGTTAGGGTCAGATTACAGTGTTAACAATTTTATTTGCAATAGCTAGCGCTGAAATTGACAAAACTTTCATGATATCGATAGTTGCCGTGTCATCAATACGGATCGGCCGGTCATATTATCTTCGTGAGAATGCACTCCTAAAACACCTGGATAAAAAAAATGACACAAATTGAATGAGGAGGGAACTACCATAGTTTTCTGGGTCAAAATGTACCCCAAGTTGAGTCAAAATTTGACCCGAAGAGGGTGATCCCCTCCTGACCCAAGTGTTTTAGTGTGGGGCGATTGATAATACGATAGACCTATATGGAATTGTCATTATAGGTCTACCTTCCTTTATACTGTAGTTCAAAACGCATCTCATAAACATATCACATAAAGTACAGCGTGCTTTAGGTGTGACTGTTATAAATTCAGTACGAAGAATGCCCTTTTCGGGTATTGCCTCATGGCGTTATACATGATGAAACTTTCCTTCCACCTAATTAATATGTTCCCTGGTATTACGCAATCCTTCCCAACTTGCCTTAATTCTCCTTAACCTAATAATCTATCGAAATATGCAGTATGGCGCTTTGTGTGAGACTCCCAGTATCTAGGCGAATATAGAGTCGTTTCTCCATTCGAGCGGTAATAATTCCTGGCAAGAATTCCCCGAGGAAGAATTCGATCCCTGTCGCATACGAAAGGGCATGAATGAAACGGATCTCATTTTCTGATGACGTTGATAGGTGGGGTAGTTGGTTGAGATATCTCCAACAATGCTTTCAAACACACGCTTCAATAGCCTTCAGAGGTATGTGGAAGTGAAATTAACGGTTGAAGTCACCTTATGACAAACGTGATGATTCAGTGACTTTGGCAATAATTCTCCCTAGAAAACAAAACGTGAATTTCACTCCATCAGAGTGTTCACTCAGCGCTCACCAGAATGAGAGTAAAATTTCGACCCATTTGGCAGTTTGGAGCGAATCTTGATAGAGTGAGAACCACCCTTATTAAGAGTGAAGACTCACTCCAATGAGGTGAAATTGCACTCTGAATGCGGAGTGCGCTGAGTGATCACTCCACTGGAGTCAAATTCACTCTTTTGGAGTGTAATGACCCTGAACGGTTCACGCCTCCTCAAAGCAGAGAGGTAGAATTCCTCCGCTCAACGGCAGGGGAGACATCTAGTCCGACCTCCGGATCTGATCTTAAGAACGTTGGCGTATGTCGAATATCCACATTCTTACGATCTCGATCTTTCGCGGACGGTGATTGGTCAATTTCGCTGAAGACGATATCCTGTGGCTCGGTGGCGCTGTGCACCCTGTGAGACGCAGACTCTACGTCTCCTCGCCCTGACACAGTCGCCATGACAACGCTGTTTACGTTTCCGTTCGAAGAGTGGACCTTCGCCCTCTGAAAGAACAGCTTCGACCCTGGTCGAGTGGACGGCGCATGCGCAACGTCGTCGTCTTCGTCGTATGCCTGTGATTGATGGAGATAAATAAGCATCGCAAGACTACGACAGTCATCTTAAGGAGGGCCAATGCGCACTCGCTTGGAATTTTTTTTATGATTAGCTGCACTAAATCCGATCCGTTACCCACTCCTCAACCCTAACAGAGACTATAATCGGTACAATGCAATACCATGAGCCAATCCAAAAATACCTTACGAGACAGTGCGCATTAACCAGCTTAAGGAAGGTCAGTCAGTAAGTGAGTGAGTTATTTAGTAAGTTCAACTTAGCATGGAGTTGCGTAGCGTTGTCATGTTTGGCGTAGTCAGGTTTGGGTGGTAAAAGGCGGCGTTGGAGGCCAATGGTCGTTGAAACTTCTCCTCATTTGAGAAAGTGTGGACTGCGATCGATACGTGTGTGAAAATTAGACGCACCTTGTGTCGTCGAGGGGGGTGGGGGGAGCCTATCTGATACAAAGTCAATGCAAACATATATATATATATATTTATATATAAATAAGAGAGAGAGCCGAATTGGAAATTACCGGAACAAAATTGTTCACAAGATATGGAGGAGTAATTCCATGAGTGCTGAATGGCCAAACGCGATGGCCGAAGGCCCGAAGCGCCCATGGGGGTAACTGGATCCTTCCCAAGTAAAATGTCCAAATCAAAGCTCTCCAGATGCGTTTTCGTGCCTTTTAGAGACGAAATATTTATGCAACAACCAATATCAATTCAGATCATTTTATTGAGTGCGGCGAAAATAGGGGGCGCCCCTCTGGTTCGGCCTCCATTCAATGTCCCTTTCAAATGTAGTTGGAGACAATTGTTGACATCACTTTGTGACGAGTTTTGCAATAATTTTACAAGAGTACGAACGAGACTGGCAAGACTGTCAGTTTGGCGTTGATATCCCACATCGGGAGGTTGCCGAGTTCCCGCAGGGGATACTCATATCTATCTATCTATCAAACAAACAAACGAACAAACGAACAAACGAACACGTTAGTTGTGCGTTAGTTTGCACGAGACTGGCGGGACTGTCAGCTTGACGTTTATATCCCACATCGGGAGGTTGCTGAGTTCCCGCAGGGCATAATCATATCAAACAAACAAACAAATAAACAAACACGTTGGTTGTGGGTTAGTTTGCACGAGACTGGCAGGATTGTCAGCCTGGCGTTGATATCCCACATCGGGAGGTTGCCGAGTTCCCGCTGGGGAGATTCACATCAAACAAACAAACGAACAAACAAACAAACAAATAAACAAACAAACAGGTCCGCTCAAAAGTCAGGGTCGTAACTTCACTCTGGAAACACCATGGTTGTTTTAACAAGGGGATAGTCTGACTCTAACCGCGTCGGGGTGACTCTTCCCTGGGTAAGTTATCATCCAGGGTATAGCCATGATGTTTTTGGTTGCAGGACCAACCACAATTTATTTTTGAGAGCGTTTATCGCAAATATTTTGAATAATTTTCTCACCGCATCGAATTCATCGACATCTCCGTCCTCATAGTAAAGTCTCTTCTTCTTGGGAATTTGTCTGTGCTTCAGCTGCTCTATGAGAATCTCGAGCTTCAAAAGGAGAGAAGAGAAAGGATATGAAAAGAGTACACATTTATTCTCAGCTGCACGTGAGTTCGGGGGCTGTGTTCAGGATTCCCAAGGGAGGGGGGCAGCAGTATTATGCCCTGACATGAACCTCACTTAACCTACACTTCTCCTTCATGCGGACGCATCCGGAATGAAGTCTTTGTCCACCATCTGACATGGGGGACTTCAATCAGATGGTTGGTGTCCCTCGGAACACAGTCTATGTAGCTAATTGGTCCCCTTCCTCTGGTCAGACATGAAAGCCTCGTACAGATTACGTCGGAGATCATCTGACTCTCTGCTCCGTAGTGACCAGCAAACCTTGCTCTTACGATGGGTGACGGCAGTCGAAATTGGTGGAATTCAAATTGGGGGAGCAGAGGAAAGTGTCTGGGATCCTCCGTAGTCAATATCAGTAACAAGGAGGAAGGATGTGTGTCTCGGAAAGCTTGGAATACATGTTAGCTTCATTTCATCTGGCAGTCTAACATAACATCCAAGCCAACAGAGCTGGCATTCTTCTAAGCATGTGTAGGAAGCATGCTACTATATGTCAGTGACGCAGTCTGCTGATGACGTGGTTACCGCTCGATAGCATTGATAGAACGGATACCGATGTGTTTTCAATTCCGTCCCAGATGTGTTTTCAGTTTTTTCTCACGGATGTTTTTCATCTTGCACCTCGATTGGAATCACCTGGTCCCTAGCGCCGTAGCGCCGCCATGATCGGATCGCTTAAGCAGTCTCATCCGTCCGTCTCACCCATTCATAACTTCTGGTACAATTGTACAATCATGTTATGTTGAACTAGGTAGTCACGATTCATACGGTGCATAACTCCTCTATCGAAATTTATTTTCGAGCATCGTAAATGCTAATGTTATAAATTAGAAAACTAGATTATGGTAATTTCCATAAATTACGCAAATTATCAACTTGGGGTTTTTACATGTAAGGATAATACAAAACGCAAATGAAAGTAGTGGGAATGTTTGATGGACATCACGAGGTCATCATGCAGGAACCATTGAAGTCTGATCACTACACATTACTGTATTCAATTCAGAAACTCGGTATACAGTGACTAGTGAGAGGTCAAAGAGTTGAAGGTCATTCTGAGGTTATCATAGGTCATCAATGGTGGTATTACGATTGAACTTCGTACACTTCACACAGTTTCCAAAACAGTGTGAGGAAATTGGTAACTCTAATCAATCAGGACGAATGGACCTTATGTACAAGAAAGTGAAACAACTAACTTCAAATGAGGGATGCACTATAATACTACCAGGTATCGGAGGATAAACATGGAAAGATGCTAACTGAAGCTGAACTAATCAAGGCAAGATGGACAGAATACATAGAAGATCGGTATGGACAGTATGGAAAGTCTTAAAACAACCCGAATGAGCTCCCATCGGAGGGAGAACAACACAAATTGAAGACATCAAATCAGACCTATTGGAAAGCGAGTTAAGAGCAACAATAACAAGACTGAAAGGAGGAAAAGCGGAAGGAGAAGATGGTATCCCTGCCGAATTCATAGCAGCGTTAGGCAAGGGAGCACAGAGGGAATGTTTTGAGCGTCTGTATGGGTATCAACCGAGGCAGTAAATGGTCTGACGATTCCTGCAGAAGCATCCTTGGGCCATTGCAGAAGAACAAGAATACGTCAACTAAGACTATCAGTTTGATTTCCCATGCAGACTGGAGAAACATGCTAACGAATGTACAGGAAGAGAACAATTTGGATTGAGGAAAGGCTGTGGAACTAGGGAGGCGATTGGAGTTATGAGAGTAAAAAGTAAGCGCAGCATAGGATTCAATCAAGATGTGTGTGTCTGTTCGTGGATTCCCAGAAGGCCGTTGACTGGGTAAACTGGAACAAGTTGATGGAGATTCTGAAGAAGATTGGTATAGGCTCATCGCCGAGTTGTACAACAGCTGTGATGAAATGGGAGTGAGACAAGGATGTCTTATGTCTCCAGTCCTATCTAACATCTATGCAGAAGCAATAATTGCTGACGCACTTGCTGAAATTCGAGAAGGAATACGAGTTGGGAGACAATGGATAAATTCAATACGTTTCGCAGATGACCAGGCAATGTTAGCAAGCACAGAGGCTCGACTTCAGCGTGATGGAGAGTACAGTCGAACAGAGTTGTTCACCAGTATTAACATCAAGAAAACAAAAGTCATGAAGATTGGAAGAGAACGAAGGAGAGTTCATGAAGAAATTGAGGGGAGAGGTCAGACACTTCAAATATCTCGGTAGTCTACCGGCGGAGGAGACTTTCAAACTGCACAACTTCTTTTTACTGCTAGTCTTGAGTTACATTATAATAATGGAAGGAGCGACTAATGGAATGTTTTGTGTGGAGTGTATTCCTGTGTGGCTCAGAAACCTGGACACTAAGGAAAGATGACAGAAAAAGAATAGACACAATGTAGATGTGGCTATGAAGAAAGTCTGAGAACATCAAGTGGTCAGACATGGTCACGAATGAGGGAGTTCTTCGGAGGGTAGGTGAGCTCCGCAGGCTAGGAGAAACTATCAAGCTGAGGAAGAACCAGTATATGCGCACTGTCTCGTAAGGTATTACTTTATTGGCTAATGGTATTGTATCGTACCGATTGTATCCTGTGATAGGCCTGGGGATTAGGCCTGGGGATTAGGGTCAGTGCAGCGAATCATGAACATTCTTCCGAGCAAGTGCGCAAAGAAGAGGTGGATTGGCCACATCTTGAGACATGACGGGCTATTGAAAGATGTGCTGGGATAGAGAATGAACGGGAAGCGACCGAGAGGGCGAAATGGATAATGCACAAGTTTTTTCCCTATTTTTCTACAACTTAATATGTATTATATTTAGTATCCCGTGGCGACGTGTTCTTGACCAGTTGACGGAATTTATCTGTTTAACCGATTCTGCGTTTTGATTCCGTTTCAGATGCAAACCAACGTTGCCTCTCTCTGCGTATGAATAATGCTGACGGATGATATCAGGGATGGCAGAAATTATTTTACGATGAAGAGGAATGCAGAAGAGTGATTATCATGATTTTGTTCGGTTTGGGAGGGTGAGGAACCTGCCTTATGATGGATCACCATTAGAGGGAGATCTAGCCTTTCCTACGGATTCTGTTAATTCCCTTCATTGAAAGTGAAGGAATTTATACGCAGTCATGCATTTCACTTGGGGCATATGTATGTGTTGTCCAACGTGTTTTCTTACTGGCCAATTGCCTTATTTTATTCGGTGTGTCGCAATTCTCACTCAGTCG
>JAODTT010055073.1:0-10059 GCA_025400115.1 Pentamera pediparva
CCTGTTATCTAGAACACTTGTTTTCTCGATTTATATCTTTTTCTTTGCAACAGGTACCATTCTAACGAGTCCTTCTCATGTGGCAGGGATCCTGTAGTTTCTGGGGAATCAACCTCCATGACCTTTCCAAGACCAAATAAAGAATTTCCATGACCTTTCCCTAAACGTTTCACATAAAATGAACGAACTGACCAATTTTTTCACATAAGCAAGCAGGCGGTAATACATTTGAAGGAAGGACAAGATAGATTATGACATTGAGATTGAGATAACAATTATTATACAGAGTGAGAGCTGAACATTGCCGGGAAATTTCCATGACTTAGAAACACATGTTTCTGAATTTCTCAACTTTTCCAGGGCTCATTTTTTTTCTCTATGAAATGTGATGAATTTTCCATGATTTTCATGATGTGACTCAACTGGGATTCAGACCCCTGGCCTCGAGGGTGAGAAAAGGACACACGGTCAAATATGCTAATCACTTGGTTAATAAAACGACATGATTTAACAGTTGGCAGAGAATCAATCCTATATACGGGTAGTCAATATTTCGGAGCACTTGAGAATGAAAAACGGAACAAAATTAACATTTAGGGAATCAGTCTTATAATATTCGTCACAGATCCTAAGCAGAGATTTGTTCCGGTGAAAATAGCACATCAATTGGCGCAAGACATAATTGAATGTGGAATAAATCATTCAAGCTTTAATCGCCGTGTGTTGATCAGTAGTGTTTTTCATGCAAACATAAACTTGGAACACCCTGCAGAAATGGTGGCGCTATTCTTTTTTCAAATAATGCGGCAAAAAGTTCCACAACGCAGTGTTCTAAATGCACCTTTGCACTGCCCCACAATCTATTCAGAGGTAGAAATTCGTCTGAAAGGAAACTAGTATGACCTCACTAATGCCACTATTGAAAGATAACATACGCGGAGTGATAAGGTAACAGAAATCCACTATTTTCTTGTTATACCATTTCTAGATTCAAACCACAGCCTCCAGGGTTTGACGCTCACTCAAATTTATGAGGTGATGGGTAATGTAACAACGTCACTTACCGGTGGGCACCTCTCCTACCTCCTCCCCCTGCTGGTTGACCCAGTAGGGGAGGAGCAGGCTGTCGGAGACCATACACGTCAGGGTGAACGATTGGCCAATGGGTGGGAGTCTGTCGACGCTGGGAATGACGGATATTATCACACCACTCTCAAGACCTGACAAAACAAGGGAGAAACAAAGTGACAATGGAGTGGCGACACTGTAGTGAATCAAAAGCCACATTTCTGAGGGCGGGACAAGTTTGATTCAGATGGCTCCATAATCATGACCCCTGCTCATTGGTAACTCTTCACACCCACACTACACAGGGAACATCCCTCGTTGCTCGAACGCGGCACACCAAAATGATATGCTACTTCACCTCGTCCTTGGGGGAATTCCCATAGGTGCAGCCACACACAGCGCAACACTATACAAGTTACCTCACAGGGTACCCATTTACACCTGGGTGGAGTGGAGCAATCAAGATAAAGCACCTTGCTCAAGGGTACAACGTGAACTCGAACCCACAACCTCTGGATTACAAGCTTGACACGTGACCCCAACCATGCATTTAGGTCACCACATTCTCTCCCATAATATTTTCATAGTTTGGGGCCATGACCAGGCATTCCTGGGGGACAATTCCTCCAAGACTACTTCCGAACCAGCGATGCCATTTTAACTGTTTATCAGCCAAAAGCACAGATATTTGGCAATTTTACCAGTAGTTTGAGAAGTGAAAATTAATATCACAGGTCAATCTTCAGATCATATTAGAAGAACATCACCACGTGGTAACAAATCATACGTGAAAATACATCGGAAGGTTTATTATTCATTGTTCATCAGTATAGTAGAGGAAATATTCCACTCTGAGTACTGGGCTGAATCTATAACCTCCACAGGGAGATCCAATGTTTGGAAGGAAACAGTCAGTTCAATTGATTTTCAATAGGAGTAAATCGTGAGACTTACTTATTAATGGGGAGGTGAATGATTGACTTAGCAGCATGAATTTCAGTCAGATAAGGCTTAAGACAAGCTGTAGCAGTCTGTTGAATATTCATGTAGCTGGAAAGTGTGTAATCAAGGGAACCTGGGCAAGGTACTCACTTAAGTTCTGGCAGAATTCTCCGTAGAACCCGTTCCGACAGTGACACTGGCCACCCAGACAGACGCCATCATTGGCACAGGGGAAATCACACTCAGTCACTGAAAATGAACAAAAAATTGTTTCATATGAAATAAATATTAGGTTAAACAATCCTAATGACGTGAGCAATGAGAATAAGAAAAGACATCCGAGTTGATCAGTAAAGGGGGGAGAGGGGGATGCAGATCATATCAATACCTTAGCGCTCTTCCCTGTGCGCCGCATAGCAGCGCTGCGAATTTCCCTGGAGCGGAGCTCAGTGCACGTTCAATGTGCAGCCCCCGCAGTCAGTTATGGGCTCAATAACAAGACCACATAGTAGTGCGGTACGACAACACATGCCTTTAATTAACCCTGCCCTCTGAATGAATTGATCCAATCGCTGATCGCTCGCAGGGCTGTGTGGAGTCCCGTGCAGGAATGGTCACTGGCAGTTTGCTGCTCTTGAAATGGATTATCTGGTATTTTATTCACTTCTTGGGTGTCATTTTTGGCCTGAAGGAATTGTTATGAGACATTTACTGTGTGGAAATGTTGAACTTAACAAGTAGGTGACACTCATCTTCCCCATCCCCTGCTAATACAATAGTCACTTTATTATATAACTATGGGACTCACTTTCACTTATCATAAGATTATTTACCTTTTTTGGGAGAAAAGACAGTCAAACCAACCATAATTGAGCTTGTTGCTTCGTAGCAGCAGGCTTCGTGTAGCTTGCCCTGCTATGCTGGGCAATAACCGATAATTGTCCGAGCTCCATGCTACTGGGACCCTTCTGAATCATACAATCAATCAGTTTGAAAGTTGGCAGGTGGGTGCAGCTCTCCACTGGTCGGAGCAAGTTATATTTGTTTGCATAGTCCAATGAGATGATAATTAAATCCCATTAATTATCCCAATTATTATTCCACAGCCATAACTTCTGAACTGTACATGTGATCAGGTTGAAACTCGACGGGTTTGTGCAGCTCACCACTGGTCAGAGCAAGTTATATTTCTTTGCATAGTTTATGAGATGGTAATTAGATCCCAATAACCACCCCAATTCGTTTTCCATAGTCATTCTCATCAAGCTTTCTTTGAGAGAGCTCTGTTTACATTTCAACCCAATACACACACAGCACTCTGTGGATCGGGAGGGGGAATCTGTAATCACCTTTAAATTAGACTGCAGGCTATGTGATAATAGAGCTGACGAAAATGTTGCAGGTCATTCGAAGAACTAGTGAATTACCACTTCTGATTTTTTTTTGGGTTCTGTAATCAGTTCGAAAATAACTTGGTTAATCCTTGGCCTGCAGCATACGGTATTTGCCTGCAGGTACCAAGACATTTACGATTGTGCTTGCTTCAAAAGACATATATTTCTGTCTGAAAGTGGAAAGCAGTTAGATGTGGCTTCACGCCTCAATTTTAGTGTTCGACCGATTGTGGTATAATCCGATTATACATTTGCAATTATCATTCTCACAATCTGCCCGATTCCGAAACGAATTTCGATTAACATTCATTTCTAAATTTGTTGTATGTATAGCAAGCACTGATTGAATATCTATTTGTTGCATCATTCTGTGGTTTTGTACTCTCCAAATATTGTTTGAATTGGTGTTTAGGTCTGTATGCCTATATATGGATAGACAATATAGGACGAGGTGTCTATATTGTTGAATTTTCAAATAGTGAATATTATGTTAATCTGTTTCTTTACCTTTGGTGATTCCGATTACATATTGGTTGTGCAATAATAATGATCTGCCCGATTCCAATATCGAGTATCATTCGAACACCACTCAACATTTACCTTCAGATTTACCCAGCAGAGCCCATTCCTTTTTTTTTTCTGGTTGTGGAAGGTAGAGACATATAAAAGCAGATCTGAACATCTAAATATAAGGAACAAAGTAGTAACTTACACTGGAATTGGCAGTACTCTCCGATGTAGGGTGGACTACACATACAGCGACCCTGCCTACACTGACCAGAGTTCAGGCATCGCGGGAAACACTCGTAATCTGGGAGTAAAACAATATTACACAAAATTTTATGCTAAGCAGCTGAGAACATGAGTGATTACCAACATTTCTCTTCGGTACACAGAAAAAAAAGTTGCATGACTGAGTAGGACTCGTTTGTGGTGCAAAAATTAGCATTTAGAGAGCCTAATTCTTATGGCAACTTCTGAAAACTATTGCACAAATCAATTCAGTGGATAAATGGTCACCAATGATTCTTTCTGTGGGGTACACAGAAAAGAGAATTGTGGGAGCATAACCAAATAAAACTTATCAAGAACACTGAAATTAGTATTTCAGAGTTTTCAGACACATTTTGTCAGGGAGGCCAAAATATTTGGATATTTTCCAAAACTGCTGTACGGAAACATTTACTATTATGCGAAACAGCTCAGTGCATGAAGGATTACCAATGTTTCTTCTCGTGGGGTACACAGAGAGGTAGATTGTGGGTGCTTGACCTGATAAGACTAGTACTAGTACGAAAGTACTCACAATGGTATTTTTCATTGACAATGAAACTATCGTACTCACAGGCATCAGGCCACATGTGACCAATGCTGCTACTACCATCAATTGTTGCAAGTTATCGCTGACATATAGTAATATTCAGTGTGTTCGGGGGGTTTTTTGAGGGGAGGGGGATGGGAGGTAACAGAAATTTCAAGAAATGTTCAACATCTCTCACCTCTCATGGTGACCAGGTAAGCATTGAACTCCTGGCCGGTGTTGCAGGTGTAGAGCCCAATGTCCGTCTGGCTGACATTCTCGATAGTGAGGATCGTCTGAGACGATGATACATACTCCGACCTGAGACGGCTGTCCCCTGCAGGGATTAACAGATATGGGAGAGAGTTAGTACCAGTTGATAACTTTATATACCTTGAACAATCTCACTCACTGGATCATCAACTTCATTATATGCGCTTTAACATCTGGTATCCATGTCATCATGGGTAGGACGGACACAAGGAATTCTCCTGCAAACACATCTGTCTCTAGCAAGACCACAACTAATTCCTTTCACCCGTAAATCTCTCAGGACAACCTCAATCCAAGTCTTCCTGGGCCTCCCGTGGCCTCCAGCACCAGCAATCTCTGAATTCCTGCACTTACTAACCCAGTTTTCTTCCTTCATAACTTCGATGTGGGCGAACCACCTGAATCTGCCCTTCCACACACAACTGCTGATCCTACGAAGCCCAAGTCTATTCCTAAGCTCATCAGAGCTCTGTCCATCCCTCAGACTCACATTGCAGATCCAACAGATCAGATCGAACACATATCACTCCTCTCATACGCATACCATTCCTTCAAGGATGGCATAATCAGATTATTGTGGTAATGTCAGACTGGTGGTATGATCTCCATCTTCCCAGATGGATGACAACAATGGTCATTGCTCTGACAATGATGGGGGCAGAGGGGAGACCGGTTTACCATAGGGTGGGAGCTCTAGAGGACAGGCCGGGTGGGGGGAATGGCCTAACCAGATTATTGTGGTAATGTTGGACGGGTAGTATTATAGGCCTAATGTTCATCTTCTCAGATAGAGGTCAGCTAGACTATAGTCATTGCTCTGACAATGATGGGGGCAGGGGGAAGACCGGTTTACCATAGGGTGCAAGCTCTAGAGTACTGGCCAGGTGGGGGGAATGGTCCACTGATCCCCGGATGGCATAACCAGGTTAAGGGGGCAGGGGGAAGACTGGTGAACCATATTGCAGGAGAGGGCTGATAGGTCCAATTACCCCTGGATTGGAATACCCAGGTCATTTGGGGTCCTTCCAGACTGGTGGTGTTAAAGGCCAAAGGTCATGTAACAGATTGCCTTCAAATTAGGATGGGTGGAAAGAGGGCATGTGAAAACACCACACCCAAAATTTGAAGATTCTAGCATGTTGCATTGCTGAGTTATGCCAATTTACTTTTTGGAATTGATGACGTTATGGGGGGACGATGAGAAGGTCGCTCATAGACTCTACACACTAAATGCTGAGATTTTGCAGCTTGATAACAGGAAGACGGAGAGTGATATTTAAAAAGTAATGAATGAGATTATTCTGATATAATCTGTGAACAATTGTGTAAGTTTTCATGTAGATCCCATCTATGGTTCATTTGTTACAGGGTTTCAAAAAGTACATGTTTCGTATTGACTTTGTGTTACAGCGGTTCTCGCGGTCCCCCCCCATGACGTCACAGCGCGTGTTGCACAATGACTGTTGCTGCTCCTTCTCAAATACTCATTGGCTGAATTACGAATTGCGGTTTGAATTACCTTAGTGTATTATCCATAATGCACAATATTAAATGAAGTCATATTTACATGACCTTTGGCCTCTAATAGACTTTATATCTCCTGTTCATAGATAAGGACTACCCGCATCCCTCCAACAATGAGGGAAGACAAGAAAACAGGTGTACCATAATGTAGAAGCTTTAGGGGGGTTGGGGGATTGGTTAACTCACCCCTGGAGGGTATAACCAGGTCATTGGGATTCTTCCAGACTGGTGGGATCAGACTCTCTGTCTTCCCCTCAAACTCGCAGATCAGGATGACTGTCATTCCTCTGATGATAGGCGGGATGAAGTCTGGCGTGATCGTCAGCTGGAAGTCAGGGGTGACTGAGAAATACATGGAGTCAAAAAAGTGTCAGCTGCTGTCTGTAGTATCTTGCACAAAATTGGTTGGAAAAATAATGTTCAAAGATGCATCAGTACGCAGTGTCAATTAAGTCAGGTCGGGGATACCTTTGCTGTGCAGTCTGCAACTCCGATGCATGCAGCGAAAAATGGAAAAAAGTTGTGTTCAATGTGGCACAACAGCTTATGTCAATAAAATGACTTTGTATTCAATTTTCCATCAAATATTGGAAATATGAAGTGCCAACTATGAGAATTGACACAACTTTGCACTCGGAATGCCATGTGAGATTGAAAAATGTACAGACGAGTAGTTGTGCTGAATTATGGTACCTATAGTTACTTACAATAAAACATCTACTGTTCAAATTACCTCTCATGACTCTTTCTTCCAAAATTATGCAAGAATCTGCATCACATCAATCACAGGGGGGAAAAACAAACTACAGAATATGTGTTGTTACAAAAGTTTTATTTTTGTGGTGCCGTGCAGTGGTATGGAGGAAATGACGGAGTCTTCGTACATGAGTGACCCAAGTTTGCCTCCCACTTCATCCAGGAGGCTGTTTGAATGCTGAAGTGTAATTGTTGATTACGTTGAAGTTTGTGATTTGTTGGCACTACCGAATCTGTGTTGTTATGAAAGTTTTATTTGTTTGGTGCCGTGCAATGGAGATAGCATGGTATAGAGGAAATGCTTTGAAGTTCGGGATGTGTTGTCTCCAATCTTGTCAAAGTCGAGAGTGACCTGAGGAGGAGTTCTATAGTTCAAAATAAACTCTACCAGCTCTCAAATAAGGCAGAGAATCGCTTTTGAATCCTCCTTCTCAGTTATGAGGTAATTAAATGCATGATAACTGCTCCTGATTTCATCTCAGAGTTTGTTCAGCTGCATGTTCCCTAGGTCAACATCTGAGCAACGCCTTGAGATCACGATTTGCTCTTCTACTAAGTTTTATGGTGATCTTTCGTTTGCTTCTGCTGCACCCCATTTATGGAATGGCCCTCCCAACTCTATCCGTTCGGCACTGTCCGGGGTTACCTTCAAGTCTTGTCTTGAAACTCATCTCTTCACTCAGCATTTTTTGTCTGTTTGACTCCTCTGTTCCCTGTCCTGTTGTGTGTGTCGCCTCTGTTCTGACTTCTGTGTTTTTCTTTCTGTTTGTCTTTCTGTTTGCTCTCACATTAGGTGCTCTGTCAAGTCCCATTATTATTATTGATAATATTCAACTCGGTCCCCTACTTTACTCACCACGCTTCATACAGAGTTCACCTTCAAAGCCCTTCAGGCAGCGACATTCATCATTCAGACACCATCCTCCGTTCTGGCACTCCAGGTCGCAAAGAACTAAAACTGGGAGGGAGAAACAACCAGTTTCATATTTCTAAAATCCTGGGAATATATCCCTCAAGGAAATATATCCTTAGAACCCAGGATGCATTGAATAATATCATGTTAATGAATATATCTTCAGGAAATGTGCTTGAATTAGAAGGATGTATCCTCCAGGAAATAACTGAAGCCACTAGTTCTAAAAAAAAAGACATTTGGTAGATTACCAATTGAAGGACCACCGCAGGGTCCTCTATAACAGAGTTTATACTTTGGACAATAGAAAACTAGACTTGTAGGACCAAACTCCATCTCGATACAATGTTCCTCTGCGGAGTTATCAACCTTTGAAGTTTAGTCCAATATCACCTGAAGTTCACACATGAACAGCGTAGAAAATTTCTTATTGTTTTCGTTGTGCTGAATAACTGGACCTCACGCAAACATTTCACTTTTGTTTCTTCTACCAAAATAACTATTAGCCCCTACAGCAATCATCTCTCACCAACTGATAATTTTCCAGAGTGAAAATTAACGTTTGAGATTCAAAAGAAAACGAAGATCTTTTGCAGGGTTGTGCAAGTATGACAACATTTACCATTGCATGATGGGATGATTTTCAATTGAACAATACACATGCGCAAATTTTCAATGGCATGTAACTCTGTAATGGAGAATCGTATGAACGTGTGGTTTGGACTGTTATACCTAGTGTTTCCTCAGCTATGAAATAGGCTCGTTTGTATTTGATCCTGCAGTTGTTCTTCAACATCATGATCACAGTCATCCAAATTGAACAATCTTGGTGGAAAAACTACGAATTAACTATGCAATTGAACGTAAAATTGCTGAAAATTAAAACTACCAACCTTCCTCTTCACAAGCGATGCCGTTGTAATTGTCTGGGCACTGACATCGTCCGTTGACACACATACCACCGTTCTGACAGGCTGGGATGCAGTTATGTGTTACTGTCATGACAAAACATGGAATTTGGAGACATTTTTAGTGACATGGTAATTATTGAGAGGTAACAGTGAACCTCCTAATTTATTATTTCTATGATGGGATACACATTTGAACGAACCAGGAGAAGTAAGGATGAGAAAACAAAAAAAAACTTGATGATGAGGGTCTCCGACTCCTGGAAACTGTCTGAGATCCTTGAGTTTCAACATCGGGATGATACATACTAACACAAAGAATGAGCGAAGAGTGTGGGACTGTCATTCAACAGTGTTCTTTCATATGTCCAGTTGTGGAATGATGTATGTCATGTGAACATCGTGACAGATGCACAGATCTCGATGTGTGGAATGGTATCACATTGCGCTCAGACATTTATGTAACTGATCCTTTTCAAGTCGTGCATGTCGCGTTCTGCCCTTTGTGATACTAGTTTCATTTTCAAAGAATTAGGAATAATATTTAATTCACTAGACTTTTCAACATGAAAATAGTTGTTTCTCGTTCTTTCGGAGAATAAAATGTTGGCACATTGTTTCTCTATTTTGGATGGTAATTTACAGGGGCGAATTTAGTCCTTTGCCCGTCTTCTATCTTTGCCCCCGTAAAGGAATTTGTACTCCGCCCCCATGTTTTTCAAGCCCTCCCTTGAGATCTTGTCGGAGCGTACTAGACCAGGGCCCTGTTTCACAGAGAGTTACGATCAATCTTATGGTCAGTATGTATGAGCTGTTATCATTGCGATCAAACTTAAGATCGATCGTAACTCTCTGTGAAACAGTGCCCAGGTCATTCTTGGTCCACCGCGGAGTGCTGTTCCAGCAATAAGCCAGTTCAGAGTTACAAGTGCGCATGCTCACGGCTGAGCAGGCCGAGGGAATAGAAAATATTTCCCCCAT
>JAODTT010055184.1:0-10058 GCA_025400115.1 Pentamera pediparva
CGTCGCAATACCGGCCACCCTGCATCACGATCTCCAATCACAGATCGTCCTAACCTCCGATCACCTGCAGATACTTCTCGCCTGTTGGAACACAACACCACCAGAATTTCTAGTTTAGTCAGTAAGTCAGGCGCCGCTCCTCTTGGCTGGCAATTCCAAAACTCTCTAAGAAACTTCTCGAAACTTTTTTATACGTAATTATCGTGAATTGCGAGCTTCATAACCCGACAATCTTCATGAAGCAGCGCTTTATAAATATCGTTACGTACGTATATATGATGTAAATGTCGTGTTTTTTCGGGCATAGACACTCGTTCTCATTATTTATTAGTTGAGTCACTGCCGCTGGAACTCAGTATTATCCCCCACATGTTATCGTGCGACCTTTCATTCAATTGGATGGAAACGGTACACCGGTACTAGGGAAAAAGAAGAAATGATAAAACCCACGACGGCCGCACAATATAGTAATAGGCCAGTTGTAGGCTAAATTTCATGACCTATTGGGCGATACAATTTGCTAATGAAGACAGCTGTCAACGAGCGAGGTGAATTATGCCTGCATGCAATAGGATGCCGATTGGATGCTGATACCAGAATAGACAGTATATCCTGATCAGGAATCGAACGTAGATCTCCTATTGCAAGTCGACTAATGCTCTTGACAGAAAACTGGTGTATCATCAAACTGATTTGATATGAGGCAATACGGATATGTTTTCTGTCTCAGTGACGCAATCAAGGGAGTAGGCCCCTCATGTAGCAGCGTGCACTCATATCTAGGCTAGAGCACATGCACGCGGTATCCTTCCTGAAGTCGTAGGTTCCCATTTCAGACCAGGATCAATTTCACGGTGTGACTCCAACACCAAAAGTCTTCATTTGCATAATATCACTCGTGGTCGTCTTCTACACAATTGACGTTTCCAGCCAAATCATCTGTCATGAATCAATTTGTGTCATAAATCAATTCGTAGAAAATCAATAATTTGTAATCAATCATGTGTAGTAAATCAATTTGTTGACGTGCCGGCGGGAAAAAGATAGCCAAAACGGACTAGCGATTCGTTATGTCAGATGGTTGAAGACGATATTGTTTTCCCTAATCGCGAAACGCTTTTGTGTTAGTTTGATGGATATTCATACAAAGGTAAACAGTGGTCAGTTGATACAGTCCACTGATGGCAATTCATCAATTTTTGAACTTTTGAATCGAACCGGTCCCTGAATCCCTCCATTGAATTTCAAATTTTGTATGCGGGCATTGGGCATTGAACAGTATACACTGAGAGGAGTCTCACAGAACTTCTCGTCACGCCACGATGTATACCGTGATAGTATGAATGTATTATGTTTACATATAGACAGGTTAAAAATCAGCCTGTTGGTTGCAATTGCTTTATTCCTCATTTTTTGCTCCATTGTTTTCCTAGCACACACATTTTTCCACTATGCAAATGTGTAACAGCAAGCAAAATCTAGTCCACTCAAAAAAGTTTAAATGTTAAAAATTTCGAATGGAATTCACGAACCTTGCATCGTTGAAATTATCCGCCGCACCAGGAGACAACCCACATATTGACTATTATTCACCGTTTTAGTCAAGCAATCTTCTTACAGATTCTGAAGGTTGTGATCATCTATCTGCTGGATCTAATCAATATGGATTTTCTCGTTTAATTATCCCATGTTTCCCTGGTGTAGTTTAGGTCTGTATTTAGCTTCCTCATTGCCTCCTATACTTAATCACCAACCGTAAGGATCAGATCTCGTGACGTGGGACAACATTGTCGGGTAGACTAATGGAGGGCCATGAATCAAGAGCGGGTCACATTCCACAGAAATTGAAAAAATGCCCGGATAATTATGGAACGCCGCGTGGAGGCGAAATCACAAGGCTGTCGGAATCCTGATGAATTAACGAGTGTTCCTTTGGCATAATTGCTAACACCTAACATGTATTGGCACACACCTGCGTCAGAGGGGAATTATTGAGTTAATTTTGAGCTGGGCGTGCAAACGTAGACATGCTCTGTAATAGACACATAAGGTATGATAATGATAACAATAAAATAGTTTGGCCTATCCTTTCAGGCAAACCTTCCGCATTAGCATATCCAGTGAACGCCTAGGGTGTAAAGTGTAGTATTAACACAGTTCAGCATTAACAAATATAAAAAATAGAATATCAGTAAACGCTCACTGACAAATGGCACTTGGTATTTCTTGCATTCTCCCTAATCTTAGCCGGATGGTGGTTACAACAACATGTGCAATAAGCATCACAGGTTTCATTCACGAAGTATGGTTCGGTATTTCTTGACGAACAAACTAGTCAGGCGCGGAAGTAATCAATTCCATACGTTGTTATCAGATCAATGTTCTGCCTCATTGTGCTACTTGTTATCTAATTTACATCATAACTCCCACCACGCAAAAACTGTTATTGCAATTAGTTTGTCAACGTAGCCATCACGATTAGATGAACATATGGACTGGGGCTCTCTCTGAATAGCCGACCGGGATAGGCCTATACATCTGTGCTCATCGTGGATAGAGTTTTTCGCAGCCATCCTGCTAACCCGATATCTCCAGGCTTTCCTTCACAGTGGCGATATTTTCTTCTTAACCTTCAGTACGGGGTTACCTGATCGCGCCCTCGCTGTGAGATTTGTCACGCGTGAAGGTCGACAGATCCGAGGGCTGCTTAAGTAGAGGGCGTACTGTATAGTTGTTGAATGGTAAGGCAAAAATGCGGGTATCGCTGGCTGGATAGGGATATCTGCATTGACCGAGACGCCTTGACGAAGGCTAAGGCACCCGTTCATGCCGTTCATGAGGCACCCTGCTCCCCTGATAGTCTCTCGGGCACGCTACTGGTATCGATGTAGCTAGTCAGTGCATATGTAGGCTATACAGCCTAACGGTGCTGCCGCTAAAAAAGTAGCATGCAACTCCCGCAAAGGATTCTCTGAGAAACAGACATCTCATTGTCAGAACATATACAGGATATACATGTCTAGGGCAAGTTGACATCGTCACCAACGTGGCTAAGATTATCGGAACTCTTCTCACACGCGGTGGAATTATTACCTGATCTTTCTCAATATATTTATTATCAGGATTAGCGCTTGCCAGGGGCTACTACTACCTTTAATTCAATTGGAGTACCGTTAGGTTATCCTCATCGGTCTAATGACGCCCCATGAGAGGCACGTTCCGACCGAGGGAGAAGATTATCTCCAAATCCCAAACGATAGTATGCTAATAACTCGATCCGGAACACCTCGCGGCTATCGAGGGAGCTAATTTGCTGACAAAATTTGCGAACAGGGGTGGGTCGCAAAATTCCGTCAGTGTGGGTATACTTCAACCGCATATATTTCTCTGTAGATGGCGGAGGCTACGGGAAGGCGTAATACGGCGCAAGGTCCATATTAATGTTTTGGAACCGAGAATATACCTGTAATGCATTCCGGCAACATTCATTTGTATGGGGAAGGGTGATATTAAAAATTTGCGGAAATCGAATAGGCCATATTTGAATAATTTGTGTCAGATCTCCTTTCTTTAAATGTTTCTCAAGAATTTTGAAAGCATAGTCTCTGGCACAGACCTAGCCAGACCCGACCCACCTAATGCTTCATCCTCTTGCTTATATGCAGGGACGGCGGGAGCTTCTGGAAAGTGGGGTGCACAACTGGTCCCTAAAGGGGCGCTTCTGTGGTGTGAAACGAAACTATCTAATTTTTTTCGAAAAAGTGGAGGCGTGCCCCGTGGGGCCCCGGTTCCGCCGCCCAGCTTATATGCAATAGTTTACGTACGCCTACAGGGTGTGAGAAAACCGATAACATTCACGCGGGAAATAAGAGATAGGCCTATAATAAACGCCAATTGTAGGAGCCGCACTCAATCTTTCCCCGGTACTCTTTATTACGCATCGCAGAGGAGATATATTCTTTCAAAGTTCCCAGAGAATTGAAGACATGCGTACTACTCGATGGAGTGAGTGGGTGGCTCCAATTTCACACTAGGATCAATTTCACGGTGTGACTTTACTTATGCACCAACCGTGTTCATTAGCATAATGTTACTCGTGGGTGCCTTCCACGAAACATTTTCTCTCGGTTTCAGCCGTCGCTTAGCACTGACGATAAATCGATATGTTGACGCACGAAGTAAGAACTCTATCGGATTGAATCTGGCGCGTGTTATAAGTCGCTGGCGTTGCGGCTGACTCCTGAGCGCTCCAATTCACATCGGCTAAAGCGGCTTGATAAATATTGATCGAATGGAAGGTTCAATAAAGAGAACCCATACGCAGAATTAAGCTGACTGGATAAGAGAGCACACATAATTTACCCAGCCGTTTTATTCATTCATTTATTTAACAAACCGGAATCCATGATCCGCGAACACATATACAAACTGTCCAAATAACGAGAACGCAACGAGAATTGCTTCGTATGCCTAAATGAGAAGGGGACCCCTTATAGATCCTGACATTATGTTAGCTCCATACGTATTTGTACTCGAATAAAGCCACCAAGCTCCATCCTCTAAAAGTGTTGCATTGACAAATCATGATCATGGTTATGTGAAGGTTTTGATCGTATTTGATTTATGTTCTATGTTGGAAATTTGGCTTTAAAAGATGTTGCTCACAGTTGCTGCATGAATAGGAAGTTGTTCAATACAGCAACAAACATTTGTTTGTGCAACTGCCTGAAAATACTGCTGAAATGAGACGTTGAAAGGTGCGAGCTATGTCAATGACCCAGATGGCCATTGGTGCTGTATTTCGGATGGTTGAATTTTGTAAGGGCATGGTTGGGATCATGCATATTCAGCTTCATTTGACTTACAACATCCACACACACATGTTGAACCACGATGTTAAAGTACCGTACTGATCGGGTTTAACACCTATTCCTATGTGGAGGAATTATTCACCAAAGTCAGTGATAACTGATGTTGGTAAGGGAGCACGCATCAGTTCTTACTGATGTGGCTATGAGCATCGGCTGATGGACTACAATACCTTAGCTGGCCCTTGGTACGCTGAAAAATGCGTAAACTGGCAACTGCTATCGCACCCTGGTTCCCACTTCCATCAAATGTTTGTTTTCTGATTTCAATACGGGTGTGACATTTAACGTGCGTCGTGGCCATGACTCTACCAATCGTCACGCGCCTGTAACGTGGTCGCCCGAGCAACATAGCGACCATGATGATGTTTTTGTCAGTTATATAGAACCAACTAAAAGGTATATAGCCCTTGCTATCAGGCTATGCTGTTGTTGGCTCTCACAATTGATCGTAATAACTTCGTATCAACCGGAAAGGTGCAATGCTCATTGATACCTTGACTAACTCGATGACTGTTGACCTCAGGCGACCTGACCCCAACACAATAGGGATCAGGCTCCTGTCCCATCATGCACCCGAAGGTCCAAACGTACTTCCGCTTCTGGATCTTTTTAGGATGTCCGTTGGGAAACGGTGGAGCGTGACCATGGTTATAGGTAATACAGCAGAGGGAATTATTACGCCGCTCTGATGGGCTTGCGCCTCCTCTGTCTGACCCCGCAAGCGAGACTGAAATAGGTACCTGGCTATTAGCATACAGTCATAACGGACAATGAATGTTTTTCGGTGCAATTGCTCGAATATCCCATGAGTTGAAAGATGCGCCTCGTTGAATGGAACAAGTTCAATCTTTCAACAAATGAAATATTCGAAACATTGCAGAAATGGAGACTTCATCGGGCTTATATTTTCTTTTATATAAGATCGATGACAAAAAATTGCGTTCGGCCAACCTTCTTTTGTGTCAAAATTTTTGTCGTGCAATAGTACTTTCAATTTAATATCATGTGACAACAATTGCCCAATGACATGATGGGGATCTAATTAGGTGTTACATAAAAAGGGTCAATAACGCAACTCAAAGAGGCAATATTGTTTCCCAACTCCCGGCGAATAAAGGACGTTTCCGTTTACATGACGTCGACACGGTATATCGGAGTTTTTTTTAGCATTGACAAATTGACAAAGTGCCGACATACCGTATCGATATCGAATTGCACTGTGACGGTTTTTCGTTGTGATGTCATGCAACCGCTTCTTCGCCAGCTGCTATACCAGATGATATATATTGCCTCTTTGATTTAACTACCGATCAAACAGATGTTGTTATATCATTAGGCCTGGACACCCATTCGTCTGATGTGGTAGTGTATTCATTAACACAACGCGAAATTGCCTCCCACACGTGGTTGTGCAACCTTTGAATTAATTACAGTGTGATCAGTTTATAGATATCATCAATCCATAAGTGCTCCACGCGAAATTCAAGAAATAGATATTACCAAAGATAAAAGGTAGATATTAATACCCTACGATGGCCCCATATAGTGATAAAACCACTCCATGCCAGCTCCAGGCGCAATGTTATGACCTATTGGGAGATATAATTTGCTTATGAAATCTAGACAGCTGTCAAGAAGCGAGGTGAATTATACCTGAATTATTAGGATGCCGATAAGAGTACTGTAATGAATAAAACACATTTGTAATGCGATATGAAGGGCAATCACCCGGCGTGACACCTGTGAAATAGGGACAATAACCTCAAAATATTGGCGTAGCCACGGTGGAGGGGGGGGGGGGGGCTCCCAAACTTCCGTCATCCCCCCGGCAAGAGTTGAGCTTAGCCTACTTGTGTCAACGTGCGTTCTCAAAGGCGGTTTGGCCATCATTTAAAAATCATTCAAAATGTGCCCCCCTATACTAATGAATAAGTTGTGCGTTATAGTCCATGGTGTGCCCCTGATCAGGCATTTTTATGGGACACTTGCCAGACAGAAGATTTATCTAATTCAAGGCAAGACAATGGTGCCTAATGACTGGGGCTGAATGGCTTCGTGATCCCTTGACTGCCATGAGGTCCCACGCAGTCTTACGCCCTCTTAGCTCCTACACCAAAACCTATACATTTTTCGCGATTTCCTCCATTTTCTCGTGTTTCGCTCCGACGTCTTCTGGATTTGCTCCCCGGTTCCCCCACCGGTGCCGTCCCTCGTTCCAAGTCATCAGAATGTCCCGACCAGAAATTGAGCCTCGACCTCCTGGCACAATTAAGTCGAATGTTCAAGACGGAAAACTATGACTAGAACTATAACACAATATTAGAATGAAAATGAGATAAATTCGACATACTCAAATTGTGGGGATTCTCTCACTCTCTTAACAATTTCGCTCTGTTTTCTTTTTATCAGTCTTCGTGAATTTATTATAAAAGTAGGCTGCAACATGTGCTCGTCTCCAGGCTAAAGCGCGAACACGGTCTCCTCTCATCTGAAGTGATAGGTTCCAATTTCAGACGAGAGTCAATTTCACGATGTGACACCAACACCAAAAGTGTTAATTTGCATATTATCACTCGTGGGTGTCTTCTACAAAATTGAAGTTCCCCTCCAAATCAGCTGTCGCATTAGTAATAAATCAATTTGTTGACGTGCAGGCGGGAAAAGGAACGCAAAAACGGATAGACCATTCGTATTAGCTCTCACGTGGTCAGATGGTTGATTGGTAGAATTCGCCAGTTTTGCATACAATCGCGAAATGGTTTTGTGTCAGTTTCATGGATACTTGTAGAGAACAAAATCGTTGATGTAGTTCACTGGTACCAAGTGCAATCGTAAAAGTATTGGAAGCTGCGAGCAAAAACCGTACGTTGTAGGTCTGTGATGGACGAAATTGGATATGACCTAATTACAGAGTGAAAACGTTCAAAATTGTTTGATTTGACCTCTGAATGACCTTCAGCATTTTCGTCACTAGTCAATTGTGAGTAGACAGGTTTTCGTATGAAAACATCACTGTTTTATGATCTGACTTCTAGTGACCCATAATGGCCAGTTAAAGGAGCAATATCGTCTGCATGACGTCACGACGAACAACCACCTCAGTGCAATTCGATATCGATACGGTACAGTATATCGCCACTATGATATTTCAATGCGAATAAAAATCCGATATACCGTAGGCGATTTTGTTGTTGTTGTGAGGTCATGCGAATGAAATTGTTACGAGACGCTCTGCCTCATTAAAGACCTTCAACATGTTTCCACGGTTTAGTTACTATATGGTCCAAGTTTTAATTTGAATACAACACTGTTTAGTGATCTGACCTTCATTCGACCTCTGTTCATTTGGATACGGCAATGTTAACTCGTTTCGCCTTTATTGTCCAGCTGACGCGCACTGTATCGGAAGGTATTTTCTGATTGGCTACTGTTATTGTAAGGCCTCGATTTTAGTCTTTGTTAGTACAGGGGATTAGGGTTAGGGATTGGGGTTAGTGTATCCAACCACGAAATTCTACCGAGACTGCAGTGCGCATTGGCCCTAATTGTCCTCTGATTACTCGAAATGCCCTTTACTGTGTTCACCACCCAATGTTTACTATATAATTACCGAGTTTCATTTGCAACATCAATTAGTCATTTCCCCCCTTAAAGAGGCAATATCGTCTAGTAGCAACTATTGAAAAAGCGACGACGACGCTTACAAGACGTCACGACGAGGAATCGTCGTCTCCGTGCGATTCGATATCGATACGGTATATCTTCACTATGATATGTCAATGCAATTTCAGTTTCTATATATCGTCTGGCGATTCTCCGTCCTGGAAAACGCACTATCCTCTGATGACTTTAGCCTGACATTTAACACTGTTGCCACTGTATAATAGTTGTTAGTATCAAATTGAATGTAAATCTAGTAATGTGGAAAATTCTTCATAAATGATTATGCAAATTAGCCTATTAATGATCTTTGCAGATTAGCTGGGAATGATTTTCAGCATTTCCACCACATAATGTTTGCTATATTTATATACTCATTTTTACATGAATCCTGCACATCAGCTCATTTCAATACAAATTCGTACGTTGCAATTGACAACAACTCATTCCAACACAAATTCGTGTGGAACCCCTCATGCTGGAGACCTTCAGAATAGTTCCATTGCTAGGCTGGTAGCTGTTCTGCACTGGTAAAAGCATGCTGGTCAACCATGCATGCACCGAGCCAACTTTTGTCATTTTTAACTGAACTAAAGCAACAAACTTATGGTCAAAAGGGCCAAAATATTAGTCACTTTTGACCATAGTATAGTTAAACAAATTGATCAAAATTGGTTCGCTATGCATAGTTGACCAAACCTTGGCCAATTTCGACCAAATTGTTCTTACAGACCAGGTTGTGGGCGGAGGGAGCAATGAAAACAAACCTTTCTGAAAATACTTGACCGCGGAAGACAAATTGGGGTCATTAGTTGGATTTGATCAACATCTGATCACATCGCGCAAACAGAAATGCAACACGCCCTGGTCCGTGACGAGCTGCACCTACCCGCCAATTTTCAACCTGATATCATACACGGTACGGAAGTTATGGTTATGGTTGAACGTGACGAACATACAAAAGGAGTAACTGTCGGAGAGACATGATGCATTATAGGGCAGCTCACCGGCAGATGAAAATCCACCTATGCTTTTTCCCTAATATTTAATCGAACCAGTTCCAAGATCCTATTATTGTATTTGAAGTTTTGTTCTTGGGTCAATCACAACATGAACATAGAAGTAATCCACGGCAGAAACGTTTTCAGACAATTACATTGAACTGTTGAAGATGAACTCATAGACGAATCGAGCGTCTCCCTGCATGGTTATAAAATGGAATTTTTGGATACGGGCTGTTATTATCGGAATCGAAAGGGGTTCGGTGCCAGAGAGTGTAGAAGCAGCGTGTCAATGGACAGGTACGTAGATCGCCTTTGATAGAATACATCCTTAGAAAAATCTAGTCAAATTGACTAGAATACATATCAAATGCATGGGCCACGACTATAATCTAATCAAATATTTGAGTAGATTCCGATCATATATGACTACTTTCTGCTCAAGTCTAACAATGTTCTAATTCAAAATGGGAGAGAATTTCGTGGCACATTTTATATGTATTCTAGTAAATTTGACCGTATTTTT
>JAODTT010055295.1:0-10055 GCA_025400115.1 Pentamera pediparva
CCCACACAACACCCACATGGGCCCCACACAAATTGTGCATGGCCAGCCCGTGTCCACGGAAATCCTGCGGTGCCCACAAAAAAACTCATCTGGGCCCCACGTGGGCATGTTGATTGGGCAAGAGACCGTTCCCTTGCTAAGCAGGTCTACACGGTCTGAAATGTGATCACAAATGACGAATTTAAACTGAATTGAATAAAAACTACCACTGCATCATACATGACATGGCAAATTGAATTTATTTTGAGAATGAGGTCTCAGGCCAACCCGCTGCAGCAGGTGTAAACTCGGTAATTGGGTTACTGTTTCGTGCGCAAGTGGTACTGTACCTTGGCGTTTGGCGGGTGAATATTCACAAGGAAATTGAGGCCCCAAAATGGAACGCTCAAAGCGGGATAAGCTGAAATCGGGCTCCATTTTATGTGAGCAAATTGGATTCACCATTTCTGTTTCTGGATCACATTGTTCATTCATTGTAAATATGTTCTAACATAATATATTTTTCACCATGTCTAATTAGTGTCACGTTCGTCAGACTTCTCTCTTTTAGTGCCTCTTTGAAGGTGGATAAAATTGGCATCTGCATGACGTGGGTCATCTGGTTCATCCATAGGCGCTGCACTCATGTGCAGTACCGGTATGTCGGGGAGTGGTTAGACACCGGCGAACTCTCGCCTTCTCTTCTCGAGTAGTGTCAATTGAGCCTAATGAGATAGATCTGCTAGATTCCTGCTCTCAGGGCCAACGCATGCAACTTGTGTACAGTTACCGGTATGTCGGGGAGTGGATAGACACCGGCGAACTCTCTCGCCTCCTCTTCTCGAATAGTGTCAATTGATCCTGACGAGGCAAACCTGCTAGATTCCTGCTCACAGGGCTCACACGCGGGAAATAAGCATGATGAAAATGGATATCAGATGTTGTTACCGAAGTTTGAACCAGGGGCCTCTGTCACCGCGGGCGGGCACTCTATCGTTCTGCCAACTCACCGCCATGATGTGGGAGAAAGTGTCCACCCAATTCTCACAGTATATAGGCCTGCTTCATGATAATGATTCGCGAGAATAAAACACAGTAAGTACACAGTAAGTCCATCATAACAGCATTATCCCTAACCTGATTAGCCTAACTCTAAGTAAATCACTGTATCACGATGGATAACACATGAGATCCTAACTGGTTATGTTCATGGTATAACATGTGTATTGGAAATTGCTTTTTATGATATGAACATTGAGTATGCTCCTCGGAAGGTACAATACAATCGCCATTGCTTAGTTAAAATTAGAAACGAATATATACATGTATCCCTCTGATGTCGGAGGGTAGCCAACACAAACCGCAAACAGACATGCATTGACGTTAAAACCAAATGTCTCTGCCCAAACTGCCTAATCCGCCTTAAGCTACCAGTCCATAGGTACGGATGCGGATGCGCCAAAAATACATAGAAGTCTGATTTGCGTAAGGCACAGACAAGAAAAGGTCCGATAGCTGCAACAACGCATATGGATAGAATAATACGAGCGCCCAGTACGGGGAGGTACCACGCGAACCAATGCGGCATCGATGCCGTACGCGTACGCAGCAAATCATGGAATTTTTTCTCTCAAAACCGTTCAACGTCAATTAACATATGCACTGGTACATAGTTGTGGCTATTCCACCTCATCATAAAGTTTTTCCCCTTCTTATGAGTATAATTCGTCCTAGAAATGCGATTTTCAAATTAAATCCGCATCCGCATCCTATGGAATGCTAGCTTTAAACTGACTTTATTCAACCATCTCAGGTGTGAACAATAATAACTGGATTCCTTATTCCAGCCACGTCTCTAGTTTACAGAACACAACATCATCAGGAAACCTAATATTAAAGCACAGCTGGGTCGAGTATGAAAAAGAGAAAAGCTAAAGTAATATCACTCCTATATACATTAGGGTAATTTGGCCTTTTATGGAACGATGTTTGTTTATATACAAGACGAATACCCGGCAGGTCTACCATTAGGCTCGTAAGGAATTACACTGGCTGCAGGTTATTCCAAAGTCAAAAGCAAATGGTAATGTTCAAGGGACATGTGAAAGATTGTCTCCAAGTTAATACGGATAAACAGAGTTATTTAAAACCCCTTCACCTACACTCCAAGTCCGGAGGTCCTGGTATGTTGATTTGACGAGATATGTTGATATACTTCTAAAATAAGTCCTGTCACTGTGATGTCACAGGAGAAACGACGTGCACTGCAGACCGTCTGTTCAATTCACCTAGTAAATCCTGCGATTTTGATCAGTCACATGATATAAGTGTTTTTCGCTATATCTTGTGAACAATTTGAGTGTCTATACATACCGTATATTACAGCATTTATAAATGTGTGTTTTAGTACCGATGCGCACTTGCTCGGAAGAATTTATATGATTGGCTGCACTGACTCTAATCCCTAACTAAATCCCCAACCATAACAAAGATTATATCCAGTACAATAATATACCATCAGCCAATCGGAAAATACCTCACGAGACAGTGTGCATTAACTGGTTGATTTACAGTGACGTATAATTAGACACGCTCGTGTGACGCCGCCGCCACATTACAACACCCCGTCCATACACACAAGGAATGTTGCGCAATAATAGCCGCGTCTCATTCTCAAATACGGAAATTCTTGACCCTCGGCTGTCAACAACTTCAAATAATACTATACTGCCATCTGTATTTCAAAGTTGCGGATATCCTAGGGATGGCATCATCAACGGAGATATGTTCTTCTTCTTCTCCTGTTTGCGGACGCATCCGAGATGGAGTTAACAATACAACGCCAGGTGTCTTTGTCCATCATCTGACATCATCTGGAGGTTCTCGATCGGATGGTTGGTGTCTCTCGCAACACAGTCCATGTAGTTATTTGGTCTCCTCCCTCTGGTCGGACATGGAAGCCTCATACAGATAACGTCGGAGATGATATGATATTTTGCTCGGTAGCAGTGGCCACCAAACTCTATGTTGAGTG
Organism: Pentamera pediparva; assembly: GCA_025400115.1. Taxonomy (NCBI): domain Eukaryota; kingdom Metazoa; phylum Echinodermata; class Holothuroidea; order Dendrochirotida; family Phyllophoridae; genus Pentamera; species Pentamera pediparva. The sequence continues at coordinate 3,014 of JAODTT010055295.1, forward strand.
ACTACACCGATTTACAGTACTCGTAATTAGACAGGAATTTGCGCGCACAACTAGTTAGAGGGAAATCGAACTGACTGTCCAGTCTAGATAGGAAACCTGTGTGTATAATATATCCATTGGAAACATACCATGCTGCGCTAGAGACGGGGAGATTAACAGTTCAATGAGTGGTAATATAGATGACGTGCAATCCCAGTCACGTAGGGTTTTGCGAGCAATCCCCACGGAAGACTTGACCAAGTTTTCTTAGGCAGAGGCTTCAGATCAACTTCAATGGTATCTTGTACATCAGGATTCTCGTACCCAGCAGCAGCACAAGGTTACCCTCCTGAACTGCAATGTCCACTGCAGCGTTCTGCTCAAAACCCTGCTCGACTACCACAACGCATCGGAGGAAGTCGAACCCCCGGTCATAAAGACCAACGGCCACTCCAGAATGTGTCGAGAACAGTATGAAGTGGTACTCAGCGGTTTTGGTAGAAGCCATCGCCCGCACAGCGAATCTTCTCTGACAAAGTTCCGTGTCCTCGCTGAACGGTAGCTGCAAGGGCGCGACGGCGCTAAATCTGGTCCTCGGCTTCTCATAGTTAGCTGTGTGGAATTTCGACGAGTGTATGTCTAGAAGAATGACCATGTACTTGTCACTGGCGGTCAGGCTGATCGCCGATTCGATTGAGTCCCGGAAGGAACAGAGATGATTTACCTTCCCGTGCATTGAGAACCAGTAGACATTTCGTCGTCTGTTCGTGAGAATGTAGCAGTCCACTCCAAATTCATCCCAGGTGATCGCATCGATGCGGAATGCTACCTCTGCGGTGTCTTTAAAGTAGGTCCCGTCCTGCAAGAATCCGACGCGAATCACGGAATGACCGGATCCCAGAAGAAGGTTTCGGTCCCGGCCGATTCTCTTTGCTAGAGTCCAGTCCTCGCTCCCCATATCTAGAACGAGGGAATGCTTGCTTTCCTTCTTGGTCTTCAGATTGAAGCGTTTGACGGTGACATAAGGCGAGTTGAGACGACTGCTGACGTGACAAACCCAGTTATCGTCAATACCGACGATAAAGCCACAGTTGGCCCCTTCCAGGAGGATGCTCATCTCTCTATCGATAGAATAGTTTGGAGCATCTATGATGTCATCATATGAGTCATCACTGGACGTGCTGTCGTAGTTGAAGAAGACGACATCGTCCACGCTGTCTGACGGTGAAGCGTCCATTCGTTCTGACGAAGCTTCCATTTGGTCCATTCTGTGGGAAGAATAAATCAACGGTGTGGTAATTTAATTCGCGTGTAACAGGGATACACAGTAGATCACCTGCCAGAAACATGCAACTACATCGATAAAATGGGAAGAAGGAAACTATAGGCGGAGACGGATAAGTGCGGTCGGTGGAGCTCCTGACTTGATTGATGTCGACCAGGAAAGTCTTCACAATTGTCTCACGGACCCACGTGTCGAGTGACTTTCAAAATGTAGTGAGCGCAGCACGTTCCTGCAACTATTGGGGAGTCCTCGCGGACATGGTACGAAGTGTCGGGAGTGATCATAGAGAGAGGGAGAGGAGCAACCAAATCACTCTGATGATATGTAAAGCGCGTTGAGACCGCTATATCAGGCAGTGATATACATGCTAGGTAACAAAAAGAGGCGTCGCGGTGTTGGCTGTCAGGGGTGTATACTCTGTGGCATAGGACATGAGTGAACGTGCACCATTGGCAGATGGGTGTTGTAAGAACGGTTTCAATCAGGCTACCAAGCTATCAGGTGATTAGGTCGCTAGTCATGTGAGGAGGCTTCACTTGATACAAGACAATAGAACCGAATTGAATAATATGCTGGAAACAATTCGACAGTAGCTATATAAGCACGGCTGTTAACTAGTTTAACTAATCTTCTCCTGGGAGCTTAACTAATACCTCGCCAGACTTGTGGAAAATATAAACCTCTAGTTCGAGAGTTAGAATCAGATTCTTGGAATGATAATATATTGATTTGCATCGATGGAAAATGATGTTACTATAGCAGTGTTTTGTGCACATCACGATAAGCCAACCGTCGCCAGAAGGTAGATTCGTAGGAAACCAATGAAAATCAGGCAGTAAAGAAAATTAACGACGTAGTAATTATTGAAGTAGATGAGGTTCACAAACTATAAAACACCAATGAAGCAGTTAGAACGCTGGGCTGAAAGCCCGTCGTAAAACACCTTATGAAAAGATTGATCGGATAGGCCTTTGGCGGTTTGTGGTAGTGAATATTCTAGCAACGTAATTGAATGAAGCCCAAATATGAAGACGATTTATCAGCAACAATTAATATAGGCAGTTATAGGTAATGTCACTCAATGCGAAGTGCCCTACAATTCCAACCTAACTAGATAAACAACAGTCGATAAGACACAAATGAAAGGAAGGGTAGAGTACCGGTATATGGCCGATGAAAATCTGATAAAAAACAATGGATTTCAGCGAGAAATAGGTTCTGTGGAAGCGTAGTAGGGGGAGGCCAAGGTTTAGATTCGACAGAACTGGCAACTGGCGGTTCTACCATACTGTCATAAGATACGCTACGTTCTCATTATAGTATACTTGACGACGTCGACGGACACATTTTACCAACACTGTAAGTGTAAGTGTTGAGGAATTCAATAATCCAACATTTTAATCAGGAGGTGACTTATAGAAAAGCGAAATAACGTGCTGTGGAGTGCAATATACTCACCCAAAACAAAGAGAGTGAACCATTCACTCCTCCAAAGAGTGAAGTAGAAAAATCACTCAACACGAGTGAGAGTGATCACCGAGGACACTCCTAAAAAGGTGAACTCTTTCGGAGTGAGTGTTCACTCCTATGGAGAGATTTTTCACTCATTGGGGGAGTGAATGGTCCCTTTTTTCAGAGTGTAGTGCAAGGCGAGGCTCAGACTCATGAAGGACATACATTCGTATAGGGATCTCTCTAAATAATAATTACCGGAATAAGGAGAGGTAGGCCTACTGTAAAAAAAACCAAGAGAAACTAAGGGATGTGTTCATAAAACTCAACAAAATAACTTTCAGACTGAAGAGATTAACAAACGACACCGCGATTGCACCCGATATAAATGGAACACACTATGGGCTATAATTATCGTTTAAAGTACATAACACACATCAAACAGTGTCTGGAAAGGTCCGTTCTGCAAAAATCGCCCTACGGTTTACCTGAACGAATGGTATATTGACTTGATTGCATATGTGAACAAATATATTCATCCCAATGAATCAGGTTTAATATTATTTTGTGAGTTTCCATAATTGTTGGTAAAGTTGAAGGTGGGATTCTCCAATACAGAACCAAACATGTTTGTGCATGCAACTGCTTAGAAAATACTGATGAATTGAGATGCTGGAAGTTGGAACAGTTCAAATGCAAGTTATGTCATTGACCTAGATGGCCATGGTTGCTGTACTTTGTGTGGTTTAATTTGCTGAGTTTCAGAGGTATGGTTAGGACTAGGCATATTTAGTGGGTGGGTGCATGAAAGGAAAAGTCCCACTCACCATATCTGCTGCCTGTACACATCTAATTCAAGCCTAATAATCCGTGCTTGTGTTGTTCATATAGTGTTGAAGAGCTGAATGAGAATTTCTCCTAATAACCTTGTCTGACCTCGGCCTCACGTCAGAATCAACAGGGACCTTCCACTTCATATATGCAACCCATATACCCTATTTGAACCTCATACATGCTTGCGTTCTACGGATATCGTGCGGACAAGCGTTTCCTCTCATGACCTTGTATGCCATCAACCTCACGCCAGAAACAATATAGCTCTTCCTCTCCATATTTGAACACACCCAATTTGAACTTAATGAATAATTGCGTTCTATAGATATCGCGTTGACAAGTAATTTTGAGATTTCCTCTCATTTGACCGTGTACGACCTTGACCTCACACCAAAATCATTAGGGTTCTTCCTCATGATATCTGCAACCCATATACATAATTTGGACCTATACATGCTTGCATTCTCCAGATATCATGCTGACAAGCTTTTTGAGGTTTGCCCTCTTTTGACCTTGTGTGACCTCCAACTTTCGAACTAACCCCCAAAACAATAGGGTCAATCCTCATCATATGTGCGACCCATATACCCAATTTGAACTTATTACATGCCTGCATTCTATAGATATCGTGCTGACAAGCTTTTCGAAGGTTTGTTCTCTCATGACCTTAAATAACCTTGACCTCAATGGCTTTGGTATCCCATGACAAATTTACATTGTGAATGTTGCTGTCGAAATAAAAGAAAATTCCCAAAGCCTATTTCTCGCCCTCTTCAGCTGAAATATGCATTTTGTCATATCATTGTGGTCAATCAATGCCAAGATTAAGACAGTCCTTTGGAATTCATATTATGCCGCAATTATATTTTGGTGTCCCAGGTGCCGTCAAAAGTTGTGACACTGATATTCCTCCCCCCAAAATTACAAATCAGTGGCGTACCCCACCTCCTCAGTGATGTACCGCCATAGAGTCATTGCCTTCTTCCGCGTACTTAGTGAAGGATCCGTAGTTGACATTAGTGCAGTATCCGCGTCTGCACAAGTATCTCAAAAAAAGAGGGAGCCATGGCCATCCCACTCGATTCCTAAAAAGAACCCCATCTGCCCATGCTACATGGCCTGTGGGGTCTATGGTAAAGTCATTTCGAATTCATTCAGTGCATTTTTTCTTCATGAAAAAGAAAACATCGATTGAAAAAATTAAGACATGAGATCCCTTTTTCGGGGCTGAATACATGAAGCTTAGAATACTGGGGCAGTGATGTTTCTGACCATTTTGGGGGTTACCAAACCATTAGTGGCGCTCTGCTTAGGTAGTGGATTAAGTGGCTGATTGTCAAATTTAGAACAATTATAACCTGCCATTTCGAGCCCCCCTCCTGATCCCCTGAAGACTGGAGAACCGCGCCTGTGCCCATGTTTTTCTCTTGTACATCGAACGACCTCCCCTGTAGTGTCACTCCTCCTGTTCGCATTTTTGCTAACGACTGCATTTTGTATCGTGAAATACCTAGCCCGGACGATCACGTTGCCCTCCAGGGAGATTTTGATGCACTTAACGACTGGGCTATCCGCTGGCAGATAAAATTCAATTATGCGGCTTTCTCATGATATATCCTCAAAGGTTTTCAAGTATTCCCTGGATGGGGAGGCCCTTTTTAGTTGTTGTCCAACATTCTTATCTTGGGATAACTATTTAAAATGGTTTGAAATGGTATACTTCCAACAATCCCAACAATGTGTGGTAAGGCTAACTGTAATTTGTTCGACGGAATTTGTCTTCTTGTAGGAGGTCAACCAAGCTCGAATCATATATATCCCTCGTCCGACCATTGCTAGAATATTCCTCCTCTGTTTGAGATCCCCACACTAAAATTATTATCAATCAACTTGAATCTGTTCAAAGAAGAGGGGCACGTTTCATATTGAATTATTATGGTTCTAGAACCCCTGGGTATGTTAATATATGTTGAACTCCAGCCAGCATTCGTTATACCTTTTTTGCAAAAATTAGGATAACTATAAGTTCTCCCTCGTCCGGAGGACCATCCGTGACAGGGAAGCCTCACGTTATGATATTGCGTCGATTCTGAAAATCGAGAACTTTGAAGCTGCTGTTACTTCGCATCTAGGCTTTACGCTCCAACGAGACTGAACCAGTAACATCCTTTTCCGTTTTGCTGCCTAGTGCCAACCCGTTCCTGGTCGTTCCGCCCTCCCCCCGGACTGTTGGCCAGTATTAATTCGAAGGTTCAAGTACAAACCTGTAGCGGAGTGACATGTCTAGCTCTCGGTGCATAGCTTCGCCTTTGGTCGTGAAATTGTCAAATTGAGTAAAATTGTAATGGAGTCACATGCCTCTTTGTATGGAGATTGGCGTCCAGGTGCATATGTGGGACTAGACACCGTCAGACCACGCAATACGAATCGTGAGTGAGCATTAACAGGCCTATAGCTTTTTGCACAAAGCACAGGCGCTCATGACGCATATCCTATACCACATATTCATCATAACCAAGGCTGGTCACTTAGCATGAAAACAACTAGGCCTAATCAATTTGAAAATACTCGTTTCAGAAACATCGGGGTGAGTATCTGCCGATGAATCACTCTAGTCGAGCGCTGAAATAGTTAAGTTGACACTGCTTCAAATGCGCCAACATTTGGTAATCTGCAAACTGGGCGATGAAATCTTTGGAATTTTTACAAGTGTGACACGATCGCCCCTGATACGGTGAATTATGAACGTTGGATTTGTACACGTAGAGAAGAACCTTGAAGATGTTCCGTTTCCTGACTTCTCAAGCAACACCTTTATACAACGAACGTCGATTGGGCATGCGGTACTCCTCGCAGTGATTTTACAAAACATCTCATATAGGCCTATATAGTTCTAATAGCATATTCCAGAACTTCCCTTCAGTTTCACATAGACATCAATAGGTACCAGACTACGGGCATGTAATGAAACGAAGAAAGAAACATGTGATTTATTGTGGTTTCCAGGTGCACGATGATCATTGGGATTCCAACGATCTTCATCATGCTCCTGAATCACCCAGACTTCCAGTGTTATGACGTGAGCAGCATGCGCACAGGGCTGATCGGAGGGGCGCCCTGCCATCCCACGATGCTTGATGAGTGCGATCAAAAACTCGGAATGCGAATACAGGTGAGTTATTTGAGGGACACACCTCAAGGCAGCCCCTCCCCATTACCTCTAGCAGAGGAATATTATTATCTATATGATCGTTTGATCGTTAGCCGTATCTGCACACATGCAGGTTGGGGTTAGTTGTTGACTTCGGCGATCATGATCAAAGATCTAACTTTTCAATGGAGATACATGTTTCCTGACATTTGCGTTCGAATTGACAATATGGCGAAGACATAGCCTAGTACCATTGGGAGGTATTGTCGACATAAACAATTCAAAATTGTAATCGACTGTCTGTCGTGGGCGCGGGGGGGGGGGGGGGGGGGGGGGGGGGG
>JAODTT010055406.1:0-10054 GCA_025400115.1 Pentamera pediparva
TTCATTTGGTATAGCATTTATTCGTCGGGAATGCGTTCCAGGCAAATCATGCTGGCAATATTGTATTAATGGCTGAGAAACGGTTTAAAAGTTGGACCTACTGCTATTCTGGCAATGAATTTTGTTGCAACTCAAAGACCGTGCATAATCTTGGCGTATTCCGGCTTCAAACGATCAATCATCCAATTGACTTACATCCCAACTGAATGATTAGACGCAGAATAACTAGGACCAGGATTCCACATTCGCCAAGCATGGAATTCTACCACTATATTGAAATTGAAGACAGTAGTCGAGTAGTTGGACACATTTTATGCGAACAGATCCATCGCAAATCGTTCTGCGAGCTTTCTCCCGAAGGAATAACACGGGAAGGGAGGGATTGAGTAAGCTTTTATTCAACGACAACAATATATATGCAAGACAACGCAGCAGCATAGTGCGATGTCGATATGTTGAACCCCTGATGACATCAGTTTCCAGACAAGCGTCCTTGAATGGTGTTTGTTGTTGTTTCGGAAGCGAAACGGCGAGAGAACGAAATTCAGTGAGGTAAACTTGAATACGATACCTGCTGAGAGTATCAATTTATTAGTCTCCGTACTGAGTGATATCATCATATCCACCAATGAATTTCGAAGAAGTCCAACAAGTTAAAACGGAATATCGTGATGTCACACCAGATTGGATTTTTGCTGATAACCATGATATATACTCGCCATGTTTCCGGCGATATCTCAGACCTGGAAACGCTTCAACATGACATTCCATAACGTCGATCCATTAATAGGAGGCCACTTACATGACGCTCATGAGCAGCACAAACTAAAGCCTCGATTCATTGGCCTTCGAGTCACCCTTCCTCCACCACCACCTCATAACTAAAAAACACAACCAGTCCACTTCAAGTTCAACGCCATACCCCTAAATATTGGAGACACACGAGGCAATGTCATTGATAACAGGGAAGCTATCAGCAATTATTACTGACACACTGTATTCTTATCAGCGTGGCCGCCAAATCGAATTAGAAGTGCCTCATATATACAAGAGATTGAAGCGGAAATGAGTTCATTAGATAAATTGTTATTTCTAGTTTCATTTTTGGCGCCTTATACAAATAAAACTCGATCTTTCACAACTTTCAGACCCATTGATTAGTGGTTACATCTTGTATTCAAGTCGAGTGATCTCTGAGGATTTCCAGATATTGACCATGTGGCGCGACGACGGATCTCTCCATTTGGTGTCGTCGGGCTCGAGCAGAATTTGATCACCCACGGAATCAGCAAATGTGTATAACTGTTTCCGAGTATCAGTGGCAAAGATTCGACGCAGCAGATGTCCGGGATGTAGCCATGTATCACATGCCCTGGTTGGCCAAAATGTTGAGACTGATAGTTCCGTGCTCCAAGGTGGTGCACGAGAGTATGCCGGTCAAAAGACCGGAGCAACGCATTCCTACTAGACGGCTGACAGCAGAATACTTCTCATGTTGGTGCATCAAACCAGTATGTTCCTGTTGTCATTTTCATCCACTTCCAACCAGTGCGTGCAGTGAGATGGTCTCTATCGCTTGAGACCAGGAACTCGTTTGGACTCCTTTTTGGAGGTCTGTTGTTTACAGTTACGTTTCAGATTATCTCAAATATGTGATCCCAAACCAGCAATTCATTGATCGCAGTGACTGCGTGAAAATGATGTTTTGTACGACGATTGGGTCATGTGGAAGACATCGTCGCACGCAAAGTGGGCAGACAGTCGCATAATTTTGGAGCTAAGCGTAGACAGCCCATATGTACGATCATTTATGTAGTGGCGAAGATGCGTGTTGGCGCTCGGGGGCTCATATAGTTGAGCAACATCTGAACCACGGAGCGCCAACACAGGTCGGCGCGTAGCGTGCAGGGAAAATCGTCTGATAGACCCCCAGATTGCAGGATCGAGGCTGCATTTCCCGTATCTTATGGCACAGACCAGTTATACGCGCCGTATTAGGCTCAAATATTTGAGGGGGGCGAAATGCATTGCGTCTCCAACCAAAATCTTGCAGAAATGAGCCCCCCTCCACATGGTGGGTCGCCCTTGCAAATATGCAAATGGTGAGTCGCCCTTGCAAATATGCAATCTAGCTCTCCAAACGCCACAGTTGTGATCGTTAAGACTGCATGAAATATGGGCCATGCACAGAAAAAACATTTTTGCATACTCTTCAAGTTAAAAATGTACCTTACCGTCTTGGGTCGGCAATGCAATTCAGTTATTCTACCGTATTGCGATAAGTGCGTGAAGAGGTATCGTGCTTGGTGGTTTGGTCATGGGAAAAAACACCTACCTACGCAATTGGACTATGTGCACACTGCATTTGTGAAAACGAGAACTTTGGGAAAGACGGCTATCGGTCATACAAAAAACACGACTGCGTTCGGTATCACATTGTTCTGGCTCAATGTGTTATTGAGTCAGGCTCAGCTACATGGCTCCTCCTTAAACGCTTGCAAGCATACTGATGTGTTTTGGAGAAGCGTGAACAAATTAGGTTCATTTGGAGATTGTAGGTCATGGGAGAGAGCTTGATGACTGAATGGGAGGAAGGAATTGAAAATGTGTGACCCCCACAGGTTATAACGTTTGTGGTGGAGGGATATGCTATAAGTGTGGGGGTGGCACGTCCACGTCAGGCTACCCATGCCCTTGTCATGTGTTAACAAGTTATTTGTACCTTTTGGGCAGATGGATGCAGCCAGTGCCGCAGCTAGTGTAATATGTTAGGGGAGTGACAGAAGTTCCAAATTCCGACTGGTTACCTCAGATCACCGAAAATGGCACTTCCCAGGCCTAAAATGACCAACGAACACCTTCGATCAAAATCGAAGTGTTCTGAGGAGAAGATTTTTATACATTAAACTGCAAGCGTATGTCCAGGATCTGTTGCCAGAAGTGAAATCATTCATGGGTGTGTCCAGGCTTTCTGCAATGCGGCAGCTAATGATAATAATAATAATAATAATACCCGAACAACTACAGCACAATCACGTGCCTACCGACAACGCGGAAGCTGCTATCTGTTGCTACCAGAAGACATTGTCTCTCTCAACCCATCATTGATGGGTACCACGTTATCGATGGTAAGCCCCATTATTGATCGTTACCATAGCAACAACTGTCATATCAATCAGCAGCAGGGAATATTTGTGTATTATGTCCTGGTCACACCGGGCTCAAGTCGTGTTCACGACCAGTCTGCGTCGTCTTTCTTGGCTGTTCGCAACTTGGACGCAACGGGGATTGAGTATAGCAATAGATCGGAGTACACTCCATTCTACGTTTTTTCAACGCAAGCTCGGATTTGCTGCATGCAGCATTTCCTCCTTGCGACAAAAACGTCTGATTGACCACGTAGAAAGGACGCAGGTTATTCTGAGATACACCACCTACTGGCCCCCTACCACACGCAGGATAGTCTGCGTTGAATTACCATTCGCAGACTAGTCTGTGCAAAGTCTAAAACAGTCTGCGTTTGATCGGTGAATAGACAAAATATTTCGATTTGTTCAGGTTCGTCCAGGTGTGCGCAGATCGATCGCAGAGTGTTCGGCGCAGAGCGTAGACTGTTTGCAGATCGGTGTACGACCATGGGTCGCATACTTCTCGCAGAGTGACTGTTTCCTAAAGCAGAATAATGTGCGATACGTTAAGGTTTTGTCGGAATCTCAACTCGTGTTTTTCTACGCAAACTTATCGTGAAAACGAATTAAGCCCGGTGTGACCGAGGCTTTAGCAAAGTAACTACGAAACCATCATCCGCAGAAAGTCACTGCATCAGGCAGCTTATAGAAATAAAATATTTCCTAATGCTCTCGAGGGAGTTCCCTCATATTGGCTTGTCAACATAAAGACAGTATTAAACCTTCTCTGTTGAATGGTCACTGCCGTGTGCGTTGTATCCTCCCGAGGCCTTATAACAATACAGCTAAATTGCAAAGTATTCTATTGTAAAAAAACAAAAAACCTAACTGACGTCACCTGGCTCATGCTTCAATTTGAAACTACTTTCGTCCATCAATAAATGGCTCTTACGCAAGTTCGAGGACAAACATCTTCCTCTTCCGCAGTTTGGACGCATTATTCTATATAATCTTCAGGTTTATTTCCTGCCGATGTGAGGAGAAGGACGGTTCGCATTCGGCATTTATTGTTGCATGTCTTTCTTCATGCACGGATTCAACTAAAAATACGCCACTTCCAGGCGTGGCGAGTGTAGACAAAATCGGCTATCGGTGGAATCAAGATCAATTAAACGGAGGTGTTCAGCGCTGGCGCTCGTTCGTTTTTCAGTCGTGCTAACTCCCACATGGTTGGTCATTTTCTGCAAGCCACTATTAAACGTTAGTTACCGTTAGAGTTCTTCCTTGGATCCTTGGAGCGAGATGTCCGCGTCATGAACCAGCCTAAATCATCAGTAGTTTGAGCGGGAACGTTCAGCATATTATCGTTTTTTCCCTGGGTTCCCGCAGTCGGTATTCTGAGTTTCGTGTGGATTCGCATTGAAATTCATTCGTATCGAACTCACGAGGAGCACGTTCTTGCAATATTTGAAAAAATATGCTCCCGAATAATTGAATTAGTCTCTTCTCTTCTCAGGGACTTTGATCCAGCTTTTGGTGAATAAATTACACGACAATACTTTCATCTTCGAATACAATGAAAATATTGCTTCTCAAATGGAGGAGATTTCATTGGACTTTCCTCTTTTCAGGGACTTTGATTCAGCTAATGGTGAATAAATTACGCGACAATACCTTTTATCTTTGAATATATTTAAAAACCATTGTTTCTCGGATGGAGGAGACGAACCGCAATGAGTCCTTTTTGAATTTTGGAGGGGAATATTCGTTATGATATTTTGAGTCGAAGCTTGTGCCTATAGGTGGATCGTATACGCTTCTTTATCGATATCGGTGCGACGATCACCTAGTGTAGACAGGACAAAGTTTAAGATTGAGATGCAACGAGTGGCGCGATAAGCAGACTTGTTCTTATATGACCAAGACATCCAATGACCGTGTTGATAGTGTTGCAGGTGGCTGCATGATTTCTTTGCGGAACCTTTCCGAGGAAAGTTGACAATTTTCTGGTGAGGCCACGCTTGATTTTGCCACATAAGGCTAACTACTCTTTCTACAAGTATGGATATCTATAACACAACAGATTTCGCACTTACTACCACGGAACTGAGCATCAAAGAAGGTGTGGAGTTATACATTTATTCGTGGGTAGTCATATTCTACCGATTACTGGTTTCATCCTTCGGCATCCCAGGTAACATTCTCATCCTTTTGGTCTATATTCGGCGGAGGTCCCTTGGAAGCGCACAGGTATTGATCACCGCCCTAGCCTACGCAGATCTCTACGTGTGTCTCGTTGTCCCCTTCTCCGTTTACTACTACATCTTTGAACACGACTACACGAATGCCGTCCTCTGTAAGATTGGAACGACAACCGAATCCTTCGGATGGTATTCCTCCATCTGTCTTACGATCGCAGTCGCGGCAGAGAGGCACGTCGCGATCTGTAAGCCTCTCACCCGCCGATGGAGTAGACAGAAGACCGCCGTCGTATGCGCCTTGAGTGTCTCCATAGCCGCCCTGTGCGTCATCCCAGACGCCTACGGTGCTTCCACTTTTGTAAAAGTGCACCGGTTCTACGGGTTTTCCTACCACGCATGCGGGCCTCACGGAGAGGACCCTCGATACCGTTTCCTCTTCACTCTGCCTCGGTTTCTGTCCCCTCTCCTGGCACTCCCGATCCTCTTCGTGATATACTTCCGTATCTGGCGGAAGGTCCGAAGACAGAACCGAGAGATCGCAGCGTCCATGAGAGCGAACGCTGTGTCCGGGAACGTGAGCGGTCCCCGCGAGCCCAAAGAGGACAGGTCCTCTGGAGAATCTGCGGAGACGCAGCAAGATTCCCTCGGTGCCCGCGGGGTGGATGAACCCAGACCGGGGGACGCCGGTGATCAGCCGGGCACCGGATCGACCAAAAGAAGAACCACGACAAGGAATAACGGGATGTCCAAGTTAACGCGAATGCTCCTCCTCACCACGCTGTTCTTTGCGATCACCTGGCTGGTGTCGCTTGCCTTGTTCGCATTCAAGGGGAACACCGACGGTACCCTGGACCCGAACGGCATCCTCTTCAGTCTCGTTAACGTTGCCCGCCTGTGCCCGTTACTGAACCACGCCATCAACCCCTTCATTTACAGTCACGCTAACAGGCAGTTCAGACGTGAGTGTAAAACTGTTCTTTGCCGGCAACGCCGTGGGTAATCATATAGCCGCCCCGAAGTCGTCTCCTTGGCGTGGTAATGATTCAAATTAGACTTCAAAACAGATCCGCAAAATCTATTAAGACAAGCCAATTGGCCCACCAGTCCACAACTTCAAGACATGCTCTTCTTTAGCACACTCAGGTTTTTCAGCGGGTCTTATGACATTAGGGTGACATTAAGGTAATCTCAATCGCAATTCGTATTCCAGCTTATAAGTGTGCGGAAACGAGCAGCAACTGTTCTGGGCAGCATGCACTGTGACGTCACGGGGTGGAAGGGGGGGGGGAGCCCCCGTAACGCAAAGTCGACACGACACATGTTTTTTTAGGGTTTTCATACTTGCCGACACGGGTACCCATCCCATACAAGGCCGGCAAGGGTGCATACCTGGGTACTGCACTCTCGTCAGCTGCGAACCTTCACTAGGACACGGAATGAGTTGATAAGGCAATGCCTCTGTGGTTTGACCTCAATGTACAATGTACTCTTCAAAACCCCGTAACAAATGAACCATGGATGAGATCTAAATAAAAACTGACATAATTGTTCACAGAATATGACTGAATAATCTCATCCATTTCCTTTTGAATATCACTTCCGTCTTTTTTTTTATCAAGATGCAAAATCCCAGCACCTAGTGTGTGCAGTCTATGGGCGACCTTCGCACCGCCGCCCCCTCGTGACGTCATCAATTCCCAAAAGTAAATTAAAATAACTCAGCAATGCAACATGCTAGAATCTGCAAATTTGGGGTCTGGGGTTATCACGTGCCCTCTTCCCACCTATGCTAGTTTAAAGAAAATTTGTTACATGACCTTTGGCCCTCCAAGATTTTCGAACACGGCTAACCGTAACTATATTTCTCGCGCGATGACTATCATTTACATATTTTGACATGTATTGTGTGTTAAACTTTCAGCGATATAGTTGTCTTGTGTTCTATATTTGTATCTCTCCAGCCTCTCTAGGAATTATAATATACAGATTAGGCGGAAATTAACGAATAATACCGGAGGACAATCCTAGTCGAAATCCTGCGCGGCCTAGCAAATTGCCCACACTACCATGATCAACCCCCTTAACGTGTTTACACAGAAACTCGGATTTTCGAAGGATGCCTCATAAAAGTCGATCGGCGAAAGAAATCGATACTGATGTGATTCGTCTTGATATGACGGTATCTGATATTGGCCTAGCGTATGGTGTGAGTGATGTTATTGAATTGAAGAAAAACTATTTAAGGAGTGTAATCTTGTAGAAAAATTTGGTTCAAATTTGACGCCGTGGTTTGATTTTGCAAAGTATTGGGGGAGGAATCTGCTATTGCGTGTGGTGGATTTGCGATTGGTAAGAGGAAAGGCAACTTTGTCAGTCAATTATGAGGACATCGAGGGTAACCAAGTTATGAGTCATTTTACCACATACTACAAGATATTTACGTAAAATATATAGGGCACTGTTGTCAAGAATCGAAGCTAAAATGTTTCATTCTTCAAATGAATCAATTGAATGGAACAATGAACAACATTGTGAAGAACGAGTTTACATAGAATACCGCAAAATTTTTGGACGGTTGTATGAAAATGTTGATCGAACAAATAATTTAAATAGTTGTATTGAACTTTTTCCCATAAACCTAAACTTGAGAATCGTTATATTGGCCTATGCACATACTTCACTTACAAAATGACTTATATGTCTCAAAATATCTGTTTCCATTTTTATTCCACTGTTTTTGCAACTAGACTGTCACTTTTGCACTCCGATATTTATATTTTATATTACACTCTGAAAAAATTGACTAGAATACATATCGAATGGGCCACGAATAGAATATAGTCAAATAATTGACTAGATTCTGGTCAATTTCGGAAAGGGACTTGTTAATTTCGAGCAGAAAATAGTCATACATGAATAAAATCCAATTAAATAGTAGATTTCATTCGTGGCCCATTCGTGATATGTATTCTAGTCAATTTGACTGGATTTTTTAGAGTGTTGATGGGGAAGGGGTATGGGGTAGGGGTCAACGGGATCGTATTGGGGTTTCTGCTCCACAATTACACCCTAAAACACCCTGAATAATTTAACCGGGAAATAGTCGCACTGAGTCGAACCACGAGCGTGGTCGGGGTCAGACTGACACTTGGTTGAATTAACTTGGCCAACAAATTAACCGGGTATACTGCATGGTGTTATATTTGTTTTTGACTGAACCATGCCATAATAAGTTGCAGTGTTTATTTCAGCGAGTGAACTTTCGTGCTTGATATACCCTCAATTGTCTCTAGTATACTTCCTTCCACATTATATTTCTCTATTTTTGAATCCTTGACTTCAGTCGAGGAATCTATGCAGTCATGACAGTGTGTATGTGTGAATGTGTGTGGGTATGTGACGCCTGGCTTGTAAACACGATAACTCAACCCCACCTGGATGGATGAAGGTCATACTTGGTATGTGGGTTCCCCATGATGAGTACATGATCCCTGGTTTGATTTGGGGTCAGGTCAGAGGTCACCTGAGGTCACCAGAGGTTAAAGTATGGAATCCTTGTAAACATGATAAGTCCAGAATGATTTGTTCGATTCAGCTGAAATTTTGTGTGTGGCTCTCGTATGGAAGTAGGCCTACGATCACTATATTGTCCTCGGTTGAGACTGAACATGTCTGGATGGATGATGCTCGTACTGTTCCCCACTTGCTATTTTGTCTTGGTGATGACAGAATTTGAAAATGGGCTTTACCCACCCGGACGAAAAATGAACCACCCGGACAAAAAGAATCAGCTAAAAGGTCAAAGGAGATTAATTTATTGTATTACAATTTAGCAAATCAGCAAATATCTTGAATGCTAACATTGTAAACAATGTTTAGTATAGGCTCTCGGGTCAAATGAATGCGATAATCACCTTCACAGTTCATATTTATTTGCAAAAATGTTCAGAAGGAGACAACTCTGTTAGTTAGATCTCTCACTAATGCAGCGATCACTATTTATCTTAAACCATTCTAGCATCCGGAAAAAAGGTCAACCAGTGCCGGAGAACACTGACCTGGTATGTGTGTTCCCTGTGATTGGTACAAAGATTCCATTGTTTTGAGGTCAGATCATAGGTCATCTGAGGTCCCAAACGGACACCAAGGCAGTCGAGGAATCACCAAGCTCTTTGGCCTCCTGGTAGGTGGAAATAACAAAAACGCAACAATGCGTAGTGATTCCTTGTCTTAATCATCTGTTGTCAACTTTGGTCCTAAAGTTTCACCTCGTATCTGTTTTTCTGATTTTACCAAATCACCCAGATAAAGACTCAGAACATTCAGTCAGTCATCCAAATAAATCAGGTTCGATATTATTTTGCGAGTGTCCGCTCCACTATATGGATGGAAGGTGGGGAACACTTTCTGCTTTTTACTACAAACCCTCACTGTGCTAGTCTTTTGAATCCAGTCATGTGGATAACAAATTTGCATTCCTCTACAATCTAGGTCAAGGCTATTATTTGCGACGAAAGATGAATGCAGCAAAACCCTGCTCCCCATGTCAAGGTTGAGTCAAAACCCGCGGAAGCGAACGGTCCTGCATTGACGGACAAAATCAGTATTTTCTAGCTGCGGCTGAGCAGCTCAAGCAGTCTCTCCGTTAGTCCGTTCGTCCGACCGTTCGTCACATTCGCTAATAACTTTGAAACCGTACATACGATTGACACGAAACTTGGCACA
>JAODTT010055516.1:0-21754 GCA_025400115.1 Pentamera pediparva
AGTTAAATTTCAGTTTCGATATACCATATACCGTGGGACGATTTTTATGATTACAGTCGTGTAAAGGTCGCCTTCGATTGTTTGCGGTGGTTGCGAGACGATATTGCCTCTTTAAAAAACATTCCATAAGAAACACCTTTTGATGTATTCGTTCAATCATTCGAAACGCTCAACACATGGAGATGTGTTATACACTAGATACACTTTAGAAATCATCACCGAGGTCTAAATTATGTTCGATTGTTTAGGCTATCCTGTTTATTCATTCTGAATTCTTTTCTCTCTGTTTGGACACCCGATATGTACGGGGAGGGGAGACATCGATTGTTATGATTCAAATAATTGAAAACGCATAGTACGTGTTATTATGTACTTTCGTCCGCGAGACGATTATATAACGGGCTTGCTGTATTTCAGTATTTTTACACTGACACTATATATGTTTAACTGAACCTTATATGTTAACTGAACCTTGGTATGTTTGACTATAACCTAACTATACAATAGTAACAGTATTCGGCTTCAATCATGTGATACAGCAGATATATCCTGTACACGTGATAAGAAATAGTGTCATGTTCATACATATGGAGCATGTGTGTGATCGAACTATGAGACGTGACAAATGCTATTCAGTGAACCTAAAATCAGTCCTCACACAAATTTCGTCTCCGTTAGTGGATCATGTGGCTCGTATGCCCGATGATCGTCCGTCAAAGCTTTTCTCCATGGATAACTTGTTAGTGGAACATGAGGGTTCAGTCGCCCACTGATCAGATACAAATACACCATGAACGACATTTTGGAAAATAGTCATTCATATCACACATGGAGCAGCGCGCTTTACGAATAATCCAACTGGTGCAATTGATTTGTTACTGGTCGCCGGTGTTCTCAAGATACACTCACCCAGTCCTACACGAGAGAAATAACCCTAAATAGATATTCCTTTAGCGTTATTCAATCCATTCTGATAGGAAAAATATCAAATGTTCGTAAGATCTGTGACCTTGGCATTCGTCTCATGTGTCTTGGTATAAGTTACAGTCAGTAATTGAAATAAGTCATTTCTTAGACAATGAAATCCGACCTAGCAGTCCCAATGAAATATAAAATGTATAATGCCTAAATTCAATATGTAAAACAAGTAGATAGATCGATAAGTTAAGATTGTTCAAGGTTAATTTGATTGACCGTCAGGATGATGGAAATTGCTTATATAGTTAGAGCTTACAGAGGCAGAATACCTGATGAATCAGTCCGGCTAATCTATAGTGTGTACTTACTAAAGCGGATTAACCGGTCATTCGATGAAGGGCCTTTAACATAATAAATTCAATGATTGCGCTTCTGGTGCACCGTAGGAAATATTATTTCTACCATTGCATCTCGAGTGCGCTTCTGATCAACTTAAGTGGCAACCCCAAAGGGTTTGAGTGCCATAACATCGTCCGATGACGGGTGAAACGTAAAGCTGTCTATTCGTTTTCAAATCAGTCACCTTGGTTGTAAACGTTGGCATGAACTTTTTATTTGCTGTCCCTCTTTCCTACTCTCCACTCGAATTGTTCAGTATGCCTCTCTTGAATACCAGAAGTATTGACGATTGACGTATTCCATAAAAATTAAACTGACGATATATGTTTTTCGGGAATAAAATGTGTGGCCAAATTGTGATGCACCCAATACGCCGAATATTTGTATTGGCTGCAAGAATATTTAATTTATTCAGATTTTAAAGCAGGATATCCTGGTTCAGAATTCAATTGTAAAATTGTGTACATCGAATAGATAACGTTTACTGACATACCAATAATGAATGAACAAGACAAGTATTCCCACGTAGACCTAGACGACAATAGTGTCGTGTCATTTTTTATAAAACATAATTTGTAACTGATTTAATTTCCATCTATCTATTTTCCGCTGTGTTATCAATTATCTGTTTTGGTGAGTGGCCACAAAGAATCAAATAATTGTCACTCCTGGTTTGGGAATATATCCGTGCAGATTTTAGTAGATCAATTTGACAACGTGGATGGACATACCAACATTTAATGAACTAGTGGGCCTATTCTCACGAAAACTTGTCATGGTTGACCCGATGTATTTTTCCATAATGTGCCAATAATTTTCACTTTTTTTTACTTCTGAATGCAACCATTGAGATTTATTGCTGCTTGCTTCATACTATCTCCGCCTCATGAAGTGTTTGAGGTGTTGACATAGGGACATCGTTCCCTGATTGTTGTAAGAACGGGCGTGTACTGATATACACTTTGTAACATTATATAGCACTATGTGGGTATGTGTCCTAAGCATTAAAACAATCAATCGATCGATTATTCAGGTAAATTTTACCATGGTCGATTGCTGATAAAAGTCGGGAAACGTGAACGAAAAAAACCCGAATAGAATTAGGAGCAAAAACAGTTACTCGATGAAACCAATTCTTTCCGTGCACGATATAAGTCAAATTGCCCAGTCCATTATATACCATTACAAACTTAACTGGATCCTTGATACCTCGAAGTCGAAAAGCTATATTCACTCACAAAACAATGGAAAAACAGTCGCAAGAATCAATTGAAGAAATTCCAACCCGCATTGCTAGTTCCGGGTAGCCCGTTGATTTACGATGACATTTAGCATGCTTTTATTTTATATACTTGATATGCACTCCACTCTACCAGTAACTGAGTCTTGATATCCATATGGTATGCGAAGGTGATGGTATCGAAAGCGATTAGTACTGTGACCTAGGTGGGGTGATCTACAGACACACAATCCCGTCATTCCAACTCACACATCTCGTATCTGTGTGTATCACAGGAGACATGACGTCATTGCTTCGCAGCGGAGACAATGACATAGCATAATAACTTCCGTGTTTACATTAATGGTATACACGAGTTGAAACGAAGCAAACAAGGAATGGCTCGTAATCTCTGGAAGACTAAAACGAGTATCGATTCTTCTCTTTCACGTGAAGATAACACGTAAATAGTACAATTTTGTGCAATGGGATTATCCTCGTTGAGGCACATGTTCATTGTTCAACGCTATTATGCATGTGCATTATTTTACATAGCACACCAACTAACTATACCCCATTATCTTAAGCAATATGAACGTATCAGTCCACCCAAAGCGCTACACCCCAACAATGTTATTTACCCTTCCCATGTGACTCTGAAACTGGCAGTGTGCCCAAGGAGGTCTACTCAATTTCGAAGAGGATAAGTGGAACCAGATGTTCAGGTTGAACTCGAAAAATGACAACGTGAATATGGGGACAATTTATATAAATTCAACGAAGTAATAGGGAATGGGCTTAGATGTACCTTACTGGCACCATACCATCGAGGAAGGTGGTTTTATAACTACAGACTTCGAAAAGGCAAATCGCAATACTTTTTTGTTCTGCACTGGTACTGATCTGATTCATAAAACTGTCATAAACTTGATGCACCGGGACCATTCAATAGCCCCGTGCAGCCAATATTCACCAGTTAATCGATAAATTATCTGGCGATACATTAAATTTTTCCTTAAAACTACCTGTTTCAGTTGGTTTCGGTTTTGAATTCTGGTATTGATTGGATCGAGTAAAGTAACTATAGAATAGTGATCATTATCATATTGCCTCTTTCTGTGTATTCAGCGATTCATTTATTGTCTAACGGAGTCATCACGTGGACTAAATATTGCCCTTGGTCATAAATACTATATTTTTGTATTATTTTGGATTTGGTCAAACTTCAAGGATAATTATCACCTCGAGTGTTTTTTATATTTTACTTGGTTTTCGATTTTTTTCGAATAATGTGCAAAGGGCGACGAACGTAAATCGCGAAATGAGGCGAACAAATTCAGGAAAAGCAACATTCCCCTGGATGACTGAACACCTCCAATGCCAATTTGTTTCCGAATGTTCTCATTTTGCAACGTCGACTCTTATTGAATGTCATGATACTTCGTATGTTGACATAGGCGTCTGGAAATCTGTCTTATCATATTCGGCGAAATGAGTGGTGCCTCCATGTATGTTTCTTATAAAGCTAATCAGTGTATATTCTAAATTATAAGAATATAGCGTCCGATTCAGTATCTATTTCACTAATTGTCTTTCCGTTAATGATATTGATACCAACGAGAAGCCCAAAAGAGACGATGATGTAGGCGCACGCATTCTTCAATATAATCTCTCTGTATAGTCATTGCATACCAATCTACTGTTTCTGCTTTGTGTATTTGATTGAGGAAGTACAGCCGAAGAGTAACAATGCTAAGCTAATCCGACTGTAGTATAAATTCAACAGACA
Organism: Pentamera pediparva; assembly: GCA_025400115.1. Classification (NCBI taxonomy): domain Eukaryota; kingdom Metazoa; phylum Echinodermata; class Holothuroidea; order Dendrochirotida; family Phyllophoridae; genus Pentamera; species Pentamera pediparva. The sequence continues at coordinate 4,326 of JAODTT010055516.1, forward strand.
ATTATGAAACTATCGGCACAATAGTGACGCAGACGCAGGAGCTTTTTACTATAGTTTTATTTTGAGTTAGATGTTGAATGTTCTATCCTAAAGAAGAACGGAAACTATGGACGTGTATCTATGATGAAAGTTTACTTCATTTGAGTAATATCATATTATGCTGAGAGAATAGTGGTGGCCAATTATGTTAATTTTCACAAAACAGTGAATAAAAAATAGTTCAATAGTCACGGTGGCAGAATCGTACATAACGCGTGAACGTTATCTGGACACTGAAACATGAAACATCCCTAGCCTTTGCTACTATCTCTCGGAATATCCCATTCTGAGAACATGCTAATCAATATCCAATTGCTACTATTGTGTAGAGGGTGGAACATAGAATGATGATAGAGCATTTTTCCTAATTGCTCCAAAATTGTGGAATTCGTTGCCTTCTTTTCTACGCAGTATGAAGAATCTAGATGCTTTCCAGGCTCAGTTGAGAAAGTATTTCCCAGAAGACGTTTACCTAACTTGTTGTGCTTTCTACCCTGCTGTTGGTACTTTTTCCTGTCAGTTTGGTGCCATTTGTATATATCACTGATTCTTTCTGCGTGTTATTATTGTATTTGTGTGTGTGTACAGCGCTTCGATATTTTTTCCTGAAATCAGAAGGCACTATATAAAAAATATACTTATTTTATACTTATATAACTTATAATAAACTTTGAATTGTTATTATTACTATTGCATCATTGTCTTTTGTACATGCGATGGTGACGTCCGCAAATGGCATCGTCAATTGTTCGCTAGGTTGCGAGACGATATTTAACATTGCTATATGCAACAGCCGTTGCATATAGAGATGTCACTCTATGATATTATATCATCGTTTTAATACACATGCTACACATACGTAGTCGGGTGATGTATTACTATCTGTGGGAAACACGTGTGGCAAGTTGAACCCCAAGCAATCCTCTTTCCCTCGGCTCATAATGTCTCCCTGAGCGACAGTACCCAGAGAGAGTGTCTCATCGCACAAGCAAATTCCTGTTGGTAGCAATCAAATTTACGTTTGCTCCCCGTGGCACGACTTCGCCAGTTGAAGAAAGCGCCATATTGCGTCTGTAAGTGAAACGAGCCTCTGGCCATCTATTGTAGACGACAAGACAATTTACAAGTTAGATGCACTCAGAAGACACTCCTGCCAGTCGACCTGAGGTAAGCGACTGATAAAATAGAATTAGCTTGATGAAATATGGTCACTGGTAATGACGGCGCGGTATACGTGGGTTGACACAGGTAAATATCAGTCTGAACCCCGCTTGTAAGTCATGCAGGCTGACCACAGCACGTATCAACAACGAGCATCAATACGGGTTCGGTTAATAATATACTGTAGATTATTGCATAAATACTGTTCTCAGTTCGATTTGTATCTCCATGCGGTTGTTTGTTGTTACTTTGATGTAGCTGAACATTTGAACAAAATCAACACTGCAAACTAACAAATGTCTCATGTGCATCTACCATTATCTATCTGCCACGGCCCGAATAGCAATTACTATTCAGACGAGTGGTATCAGTTCCAAAATCTTCACCCCCACCAAACCACCGTATCGTTGACGATGTAGTGTAGTCATTGTAGGAAGTCCATCCTAGTGTAAACATAGACCGCGCAAGATTTAGGTATATAACGAACGCAATGAATACGAGATGGCGGTTGCTTCACCTTGATCTCTCGACTATGAATGACCTGTTCCGCCCTAATTCGATTTGATAATCTTCTGGATTCCCTTCTTTCTGTATCTATCTATAATACGCCACCCCCACAGGATGGTACCAACGGGCTTCCACTTAGGCTTGATCACCTCCAAATAACACCAGGCTGAACAAGGTGTGAAATATAAAACGCCAGTGACTCATGTATGGTGTCTGTCCGGTGCCTGGTGATATTCTTAATTTGAAGTTGTTTTTATCATATTCTTGTTTGACTCTCCTCTCTCGTCCTCATGCGGACGCATCCGAGATGGAATGCCAGTAGTATTTGTCCATCATCTGACTAAGAAGATCTTCAATCGGTTAATTGGTATTTCTCGCAACACAGTCAATGTAGGTAATTGGTCTTCACAATGTACACGGAATATGGCAATACCTCTTTGGTGATGCCTCATGCCTTTATGTGAGGGTAAGGGAAAGTGACTCGCGAACGGTAACTTTGCAAATTGCTTTTCCTCGTTCTCCCGGTTTCATGTTGAGCGCCCAGCAAGAAGGCAACATGTAGGCCTACCACATTTGGCATGACCCGACTGGGATCCAACTCTCCAAACCAACTGCCATAACCACTCGATAAGACTGATGACTACTGGAGTTTAGGCACAAGTGTGATAAAACATAATAGGTTTCAGCGAGAGCGAGGGGACGCGGGAAGTCAACGTCAGCTTGCATGAGATGTGAAGTGTTAAGGTCGGTGATACCATTTTATTCTAATGCTGTCTAAGGCAAGTCAGCAACCAAGTAGATCAGACTAGTTTTCCGTTGTTAGTTTTTCTCACGTTAAGTAGAAATAAGTATCTGACGTTGCTTATGTAAACTAGGCAAATGGGTGATTCATGTCGAGCGTATGCGGAGATTTTACTCTAAGGATATTAGGAATATCATTCTGTAAGCATATTGCTTTGACCACAGTTTATAATATTGACAAAATTGACGTATTGGTTTTGTGGAAAAGTCTACAGGCAAATCAGATGGAAAACATGTGTGACAACAGGAGAATTATCCTTCCTCTGATTGCAAAACTGCGAATTTTGGTTCATAGAATAGATAATTTACATATTTTAACGATGGATTCGGAGAACAATTCATTAGAATACTCGTTTCAGTCAGTTTTTTGGTCTTCCAATTTTGTGTTTATGTTGTAAGGATTGTATAGGACTTGCAAGTATAGTCATTGGCTGCTCAATTCCATCACCCGCCTTATCCCACATACAATATAAGCACAGTTTGCGATTTATGTCAACCCACAACACAATGGGACAATGGGAAAACCATGTCTCAAGGAGCAATTAACTACATTCCGATCCGCAATGGTAGTTGATAGCCCGTTGATTTACGGCGACATTTATCGGGCATATGTATCGGGCAGATGGTTCCTGCAATATTGATAACTGGGTCTCGGTATCTATATGATCTAAACACTCTTGTTTTATTATATTACCACATGTTATGCGAAGTTGTTAGCGTCGAAAGCGATGAGTACTGTGACCTAGGCGGGGTGATCTACAGACGTGCAATCCCGTCTTTCCAACTCACACATCTCGTAAACATTCCCATGTGTATCACTGAAGAAATTGCGACGTCTCTTCAAGGCGGGGAGAATGATATCACATAATTGCTTTTGACTTTACATCAATGGTACACAAAATCGAAACGAAGTAAACAAGGAATTGAATGGCATGCTCGTAATATCATCCAAAAGAGGCAAAGATCCTTCTATTTCTCACGAAGGTATTAACATAACACATAACTAGTGGAGTGGAGAGTGGAGTGGAGATGCTTGCCATGGTTTGCACCCAATATTTATTGTTTAGCGCATCTGAATGTGCTGCATAATTCGATTGTCCCTCTTGTGGAACGGTATGCTCAGACTGATAACCTAAAATGTTATATACCTCAGCGATGGCACTAGGCCATCCCATGACGAAGGTTCATGTAGGTGGCGGAATTAGGCATACGTTCGATTCAATTGGAATTGTGCTCAAATCGTAGAATTGTGCCCAATTGGTAGAAGTATGCTCTATTGGTAGAAGGGAGTTCAATTGTGACGTAAGTTAAACCAGATGCCTAAGTTAGATCGTAACAGTCAAAATATCTTGTGAAGGCAACTAATACTAGTCGTACGATCTGAAAACGATGTGAATGAACTTTAGTGGGTGATAACGCACACGTATATAAGTGTTTTTTATGATGTATGACTGAATGAAAAGCGAGCATTAGTTGTTTGGCAACTGTGCACTGATCTGGCAACTTCCATGCAGCTTTAAAACTCTTCAGGCGCATACTGGAGGAGAAGACAATGTGTGAGTGCATCGTACTTTCAGTACCATATAAAAAGCTTAACGGAACTAACGATGCAAGATCATCTTTGACTCTTCCGAACTTGGTTCTATTTTTATTCCCATTTACCGGTATTGTTTGCAACAGATGAAACAACCCGAATGATCCAGTGACTATATATTTCCATGATGTCTCTTTCTGTGTATTCTACCTCAGAATCAATGAATGAGTCATCACGTGAAATCACTGCTGCCCTTGATCATGCTCATTTCATTTGACCTCTTTTCAAGAATAAGTATCTACTTGAATATGTGTAATTTGTGAATGACTGAGCCCCCAAATGTCACTCATTTTTGTAAATATGTGATTTTTTATTAATAACTTTTGCAGATTATATTATGTGAATGAGAAACTGATGACATTCACCACTAATTCCACGAAATCCAGATGTGGCCAGGAGAAAACAGCTCTGTTTTTCTGAAGTTTGCAGACAGCTGTTTTCCTGTTGTTCTGAAGGCTGTTTTCTGACAGATGCTTTCCTGTTTTTCTGACAGAAGACGCATAGTCATTTTGTCATGTTTTTCTGACGTTTTCCTTAAGGAGGTGGCCTTCTCACAATCCCCCAATCGAAGTCAATTTTCAAGCAGCATTTTCAAGTGGCATGCGAGAGTTTCCTGGGTCGAATCCCGTTCAATACATAAGCAGTGTTTCCAGCACTTCGGTCGGATATGGACGTAAAAAGGATGTTCCGGGATCAACAATTATTCACGGATGCCATGCCCACACTGATGTACGACCCTATATGTACTTTATTCTGCTATGTTGTGATATAGCGCAACCAGGTTACAGATATTTCGAGAATACAATTAGTCATGGAAATCAGACGCCATCTGTATTCATTTTCTGTCGGTTATCGAGGAACACGACACTATAGGCAGTGATTGTGACTCTGCAGACCAAACGTCAACATCATGCTGAAAAGCCAAAGCGTCGGGATATGAACACCAGAGCTAAGCGCTGTTCTAGATTATGTATTCTACTCTTTACAGCATAATATGACGTTCAAATAATGATTATTTATTTCACTGATTATCTTTTCTCGAATGATATCAATACCACACAGACACCCAAGAGAGACAATTGTGTGGATACACGCATATTATAATTGTTCCGTGTGGTTGGATTACAAAAAAAACATATGTTTTGGTTGATTGATTCAGGGAATGTTTATATTCCAAATAGACAGTTGCTAGTGGCCAAACGTTGGTCAACATCCTATGCAGCAACAGTTCAATGAATGAATGAATAACAATGCTGAAATCCGTCTCCTTTATCATAACCCGTTTTCGACTGAGTCAATTTTCCAACTGTATTCATCATTATCCTATCGCTACTATCCCATCGAGATTTATACACAGCGGAAACCTATACCACACTACCATATAACATCATACTTTCTGTAAGCATAGCCCACATACGTTTTGTGATGTGTATTATCAATGGGAAACATGTGTCGTCAGTCAGACCACTAGCAATTATATTTCTCTTGGCTCATCATGGTTCCTCGGGAAGCGAGCACCACTGATAAAAGTGTCTCATCTCACAAGCAAATTCCTGTTGGTGGTAATCAAATTTACGATTGCACTCGGTGGCACGATTTTGCCGGTTAAAGAAAGAGCCATATTGCGTCTGCAAATTAAGCCAACTTCGGGCGATCTAAACTGTTGACAACAAGGCAATTCACAAGTTGCCAGTCGTCCTGAGGTGAGCGACAAATAAAATAAAATAAGCTCGATGAGATAAGGTCATTGGTAATGGAAGTGAGGCAAAGTAAAAGCTACTGCAGTTGAATATGATTCGGTTATTGAATGGAACCGTCATTCCACCCTGGTAAATCTGGATAACCTTCAACTTTTAAACCAGTTCCTGATATTCCAGCCGATCAACCGCAGCCTGAACAGTATGTACTGCATATTATCGAATCGCATTTACCAGTAATTAGTAACACTGGTCACGCTGGTTAGCACATCTGAAGACACTCCAAACAACTGTTCATGGTATCGCATGTATAGCGTCTGTTAGCGGCAAAAATCCTCACTGCGTGCAATTATAGGTCAAGTGCCATAATTTTGTTACAGGAGCAAATCCACTGACATAGTTCATAACCTATTGTATGAACAACGTTCCAATCAGCTCCCTAATATGACCACAAATCTCTATCTGGTGACTCTACAATATAATAACCGGTAATTCATTTGTTAGCCAAAGAGATCTGTTCATAAAGCTGCACTCCCTGACCACTAGGTGATGAAATGGTAATGACCCTGACATATTGCAGTCTGGAAAACTGTGTCACATATCTACATCGATCTCTCCGAACCCCTGAATCAATATGCGATCCATGGGTTAGAGCTTTATGTGGCATGCAGTATTCCTTTCGGCAGCCTACTGACGCTCTGTGTAGATAAATTATTGTTTTTACCACTAATTACTGCTAGGACTGCTAGGATCATTGGGTATATATCACCGCCAGTCATTATGAGTAATTGTAAATTAATTAACATCAAAATCCAATTCTAGATTCACCTCCCACACAAACCATGAATTTCACTATAAGTTAAATGCCTGGAAATACGTATTGCGGCGGCTTCACATTGCTCTGTTAACTGTTGCCCAGATTGGTTTCAGATATAATCAGTGATTTATTGAACTAATTTCAATTTCAAAGTAAGTTTGACACTACGTTGGCGTATTAGCTGGTTTGTATCTTTTGTTTTTGTTCCCCGTAGAGATGTTGTTGCTGTTGTTATTGACATTACTCATCCATAAATTGTCAGGGTTAGTTCGTTAGTGTGCGTGTGTGTGCCGAGATCCAACTTACCTGAAAAATATTATTCTGGAGGTATGAGGAAAATCTGGAGTTTATGCTAAACTACTAGACATTAGGCAGATTAAAGGCTTATATATTGAATGGGTCGAATTTATTGTTACTGTATTGGCTACTGTTATTGTAAGGCCTCGATTATAGTCTTTGTTAGAACAGGGGATTAGGGTTAGGGATTAGGGTTAGTGTAGTCAACCACGAAATTCTACCGAGACAGTGCGCATTGGCCCAGCCTTTCACCCGTGGGCTTTGGTCCTTGTTCATTTTGAAAAGGAATCAGTAGTGCAGAAAAGGTAGACTGACAGGAATTACACTGACATGAAACTTAGCCATTTATTCATCGCTGTCAATGCTGAAACTGACTCAATTTCTTAGCGTGTACTGCAACGGGGAAGAATTGAACGTGCCTAGTGTTTCGGCAACTCAACGATACTCGGCACCTCGGGTGCATCAGAGGAGAGTTCATTCCCACCTTTAACACTGAGGGGACACTCTTCATCAGCTTGGTGCCGTTATGGGTGCTGTTACATAAATAGATGAAAAGTGTAGTTCCCTCCTATAAATTCGTTTGCTGGTGTGAACTCTTTTTCAACTTTCCTGTAAACAGACATGCCATCGCTGTTAGTGTACCCAAATGAAGAGCGGTGAGCGACAGGACATGGAAAGTGAATTCATGACTGCAATTTTATGTGCGATCGTAATAAAAAGCAATAAATTTGTAAAACTGTAAGCGTAACACTACAAAATACATATCACGAGCATATTCTTACCCAGCCCGATTGATTCTCTTTTGGAAAACACGTTTTCACGCATCTTTCTTGCAACAAATAAATTGCATTCTAACACACATCTTTTATGGGAGCTACGTCAGATAGTTCCTATACAGGATTACAATTGCGCAAAATATATTGAATAAATAACAGCGCTTCCTATGCGTCCTGACTATTAGTCCTGACTACTAGCGACCTATTAACCCTTTGGGTCCGAAGGTATTTCCGAGAAGGCAGCGGAGAGGCAGCAGTGCGAGTTAACCCGCTTCCATGCCTCAAGGTGTTTGAGTTACTAATGGCGCTCAAAGATACCCAGTCATAGCAGCACGTGATTTACATCACTGAATGTGACCGCACACCATCAGTAGTAGTCTTCCAGTGTAATGAAAGTTGCCCTACTCTTCTATGTACATAATGGGCCTGTGATATTGCTGTTCCATACTTGGCCCCTGCAGCAGCCGGTTGAGACTGTTACATGTACTACCCAGAGGGCCTTACGACTGTCAACACTGTCTAGTCGTGTATTAATGAGTTCACGTTCCATCACAGTAACAAGAGAGACTTCTCGAAATGCGAGGATAACACAGCTTTAGGTGAACCTTTGTTTAATCAGGACAAGCAATCTTCTCGAATGAGTGATCTGACACAGGTCTCATGTTTACCAGATCTCGAATTCCTGAGATGAGGAAGCTATTGCGAAAGATAAATCGATTTGTGCGAAATAAGTTCGACGCTAATGTTACCATTTGCGCGTCAATAGTCAAATGTGTAATTTTCATGAGACAGTGTTTTAATTCTCCCAGCTGATACAAACATGCCATTGCGTTTGATGGAAAATGGTTTCTTGCATGTATTCTAATGGACAGTCATGAGTTGATGTGTAAAAATAATTGAAATGCGTGACGCTCCCAGATCCATCAAAACATAAGTTGGAACTCTCAAATTGCAATACTGGGCGACAATATTTTCCGTTTATCTTGTTTTTGTTTCTGGAGAGCTTGTTTGTACGCACTTCCTATGTGACAAATACCTGTGAAGGTAGCCCCTAAAATCCATTTAACATATTTGTGCATTGATTTATGGCTTTAGAGGTTGAATTCTAACATATCTTTTACGAGATCAACGTTAGATAGATTCCCAACAGGATAGCGCTTACTTTTGGGAGGCGGAAAATAGACCGAATAAATAACAGCGCTTCCTACTCCAAACACACGAAAGCTTCGTGAGTAAACTATGCATTCTGCCGTTCTGACTGAACGTTTATTATGACTCACCACTAGACCGCACATACTAATACCGCATATCAAAGATAACCAGGGCGTATCAGGACTTAAAATGAATCTATGCGTATATGACAGTAAACCATGCATTCGTAGTTTTGGAAAAGAAATTATGGATGGACAAACTACACCCCGCTCTGTGAAATTGTTGAAAAGGTTGTATCTTTTATGGCGTAGTAAAACTTCGGAGAGCCCTGCAAAGGTATTAGAGCGACTGAATTGATGATGGCGCAGTGGTGTCAAACTGTGCTACATGCACGATAATATACAGGGTGTGAGCGTAAACTCGTTGGGGTTCGGTGTAATCACTCATCGCTGCGCTGCGTCGAGTTCAGCGCAGCCCAGCGGAGTCTGGTGTAGATACCCATTAAGTATGAATATAGGCCTATACATGATACCGTCCTCCAGTGCCAGCAGAATAGCCCTATGCTGTATTAAAAGCCTATCATGACAATCCTTATCACTTTCGCTGCATTTTCCCTCATTCCAATAAGCTAATTTAAAAAGGTAGAATTTAATATTTTCACAATAAGGCCCTACCAGACACCTAACAATATCGAATTTAACAATTACAAGCATGTATCTTTTTCCCTAAATCACACATCTTCCAACTGAACATCACGTAATGACATCTTCAAATGTCCACGTTCAGACGTTCTATATAGGCCCTCACCGAGGCGGACAATCCCTGTGATTTATCGCGGCACAAGTAGCATTGCCAGGTCATTTATTCAATACACTGTTGTCTAATGATTGATGAGTATACATGAACAATATTATAGCTCAACCGTAATACTTATACCATGAATGAATCGATGAATGAAAAAGAAAGAACTGACAGCTTACCAAATGTTCATATTATATCCAGAATAGTAATAACTGGTGACGAGCCAAAAAATACAAATTATTTGTAGTCACATGTGCACCAACCAACCAACTAATATCAGTATTACCAATATATAATCCCCCAACTTGTCCTGGAAACACCAGGCTAAGGACGGCTGATGGCTTTGTATATACGAGTGGGTGTCTTTTAATGAGTATCACTGTATATTTAAATGCTCGAAGGTAATCGCAACCTACATAAATGCCAATGAAAACTTGAAAGGAACGGCTGCCGGTAAATCCTATAACTGACTTCTTGTTCTCATACCACATACTGTTTGACCTATTAAATTCCAACTTTTACGACTGCTCATAAAAAGTTAAAAAGATTGTTATGACTGGAGGGAACTATATGCACTTCAATATTGTATCTGAAGCTTGTGTTGTTACTCGATGACCAATAGCGAACTGACGGGTATAAGCCAGTTAGTTTTTGTAAGCTGCATCAGACGCTAATCTGTTAGGACTTCTAGTGTTATGGGCTGCCGGAGACCAAGTTCCAGTATTGTTCCAGTATCTCGGACGGAACTGTTGATTCGGTCCCTTAGGTGAGGACGTGAAAGCCACTGATCAGTTTTTTGTCTGTCAGCAGTATCTGTAGTGGATCTGAGTATTGTGAGCCTGTGGTTAGTAGACGCCTCAAGCTGGCGTATGGAGTCATTAGGTCACTGGATGGCGTTTGACGATCGCGATACATGAGCATGAAAACGAAGCTTTATGACTCCATTGTGCTTCCAGCCGTGTTATATCCTAGTGAGACATGGATTGAGGCTGAGCAAAATAGTACATTCCTGAATGACTACCTTACGCCACCTCCTAACTACTACCCGGAAGGCCTACCTACTGATTACTCGTACAGGATGTTTAAACATGAATGTCAACACCGTCTAATCATGGATTCATGAATCAACATTGTAAGCGCATAAGCTTCTCAGACGACCACATGTGTGTGGTCATGATAATGCAATAGACAATCAGTGTGGGTTCATTATTTTGATAAACATCTGTCATACAATAGTTTGTAATGTTTGTAGTAATGTCCCAGAAATATACAGCCTACTATGGAAGTTTAGTTAGGTCTTACGTCTAAGCGAGTTCGCTCTCAGTGCAAAAGGAACTCGACATCTTATAATTGAGAGTCAAGAGTGTCGAGAGTCATACTGATCTACTCGACTATCTGCATTGATGAAACAGGTACGTTTCTGTCATGATAGAAACATTTTCACTTCCCAGAAGTCCTATACCGAATGTTTACCTCGTTTCAATCACGTGAACCTCAAGTGCTGGCGGGATATGATATGCCCAAGGATCCACTGAGCGCCATGCGAAAACAGGGGCAAGAAGCTATTAAATGAATTCTTATTCCGTCAGTCCTGTGCAGCATTGATTTATGACAACACTTGGCATACAGCTAACCTAACATTATTTACTACAACGCAGATAATTAGGCTTCGTAATGTTGAGGCTCAAACCAATCTGGTTCCCCCTGATTAGCACCTATCTTACGGCAGTGTCATTAATGATGGAGCATCAAAGTGCGCTTACCTATGTATGGCTCGGCCCCGTTCATATATGGTGGCCTTTTTTCTGCATATCAATGCGATGTGGATTTGAAACACAGATGTTTTCTCCAGCCAGTGGATCACAATGACACAGAGAGAATGAAATTTGACTTACCGAAAAGTTCAACGCCACGTATTTGTGTTTTAACTAGAAGCGTCTACTACTCTTTTTCACCTGTGGGCGCTGCCTTGTTTTTCCTAATGATTCCTCGTTTTCCTTTTAATTTTGTAGGGAATCTTAGAAAATGTGCAGGGTTGTACTGGTATGGCAACATGTAATATCGCATGATGGGATGCTTTTCTATCTTGGGCAATGCCCAAACACAAATTCCAGAAGCCTCTAACTCAGTTGCGGACAATCGTACGAACGTCGGGTTTGGGCTGATAGATTCAGTGGCTCATTAGCTACATTGTAAGCTATTCTATCACAACATATGCAAATGTCTTCTTTCGTGTTTTTCGATGTTCAGTGCTGGTTTTAATCGCGGATACCTCCTCCAGCCAGTGAATCACAATGACACAAAGCATATGGAATTCGATTCACTGAAAAGAACGACGCCTCAAACATCCTGACCCCCTTTGACAGGCACAGCAATGTCATTATTGACAGAACAACATATTGCGCTAACCCGAGGTATCGTATGGCCCTGTTCAGGCAGGGGCCTCACAGCATAGGCCAATGTCCTCTTTTCGTGCCTATCAATGCGATGCTGGTTGAAGCAAGATGGATGTTCAGCTAAGATCAGTTAGACAATGATTAACGTCACCAAAGTTTCAAGCTGGTGGTGTCCGCCGCTCTTTTTCTACTTGTAGGGCTCTGGATTTATTTTCCCTGAAGCCGCACTAAGGAGCATCCGGTGCAGCTACCTCTGCATCACGAGTCGAGAAGCACTGCCACTCGATCTCTAAGCGGTATTGCTGTCATGAATATCTATGCAGGAACATCCAGTGTGCGCTATATAAGATGGTAATGCAGGCTAGGACTCCCATTGTTATTGAATCAGCCATGGGATACCACGTAATGGTGGTGGACTCGCTGAAAATTCTGCAAATAGCAGAAAGATTATGTTATCGATCTGGTATTATTTCTTCAGGCATCTTACTGACTACATAATTGGTTATAGTCAAGTTAAAATGAAATGATAAGCTACTTAGCGACATGCGTTCGTTTACGAGCTACAGGCTACAGGTACCACAAGTACATGGGTGCGCCCTTACTCATAGGTTGATCAATGTTGAAAACACCGCTCGGTGCAATCTGGGTGCACCCACGTGCATCGCTCAAATGAACCGTCGTTGCGCATTACCCTGATGACAAAACACGCTCAACCGTTGACTAATCCTTAACTATTGTTTCAGTTGAGGCAATGAGTACTGAACGTGGTTTGAGTTAATTCGAAGCCACGCTGCTGATCTAGTGAATTGTATGTCATCATGTGAATTATTTGCATCGGTCCTCGAGCCTCGGGACATAATATGAGAAAACACAAGCTCGTAGAGTATGCCAGCTTTTCAATTGTTCCAATGTCAATAACACGTAGTATCCTGGGGTTGGAACCACTCATCACAACTACTCAATTATACCATCTCTACCCAGGGTATATCCATGTGTGATGAAACACTTACCAGTGTTACCTGTGACCAGAGGGTGATATTATGCAATCGACGACAGGGCGAGTGGCAAATCCTGTGTATGCCCCAAGGTGTATGTAGATGTTCTACATATATAGGTTACTGTTAGTATATAGAGAGAAGCGGCATACATAATGTTATGACGCGATTCTGGCAATGTGGTGGGCTGAAAATGTTGAAATGCTTGTGTTCGCATAGTACGAACGCATTGGCTCGATCATAGTACAGTCTCCTCTAGTTGACTGCCACTATAGGTTCCATCCTGTTGTTTGAAAAAGAAGTGACATTCTATATCTGCTACAACTGAATAAATGGTAGTGCATGGTACCTGCAAATTGTTCTCTCAACCTTAAACCGTGACAAATAAACAGCTTAGCACATGAACCTCAATAAAAATACAAGGAGAAAATTGGTCCCTTCATTGAAGGTAACAAATCATTCCCACGATTGAAATTTGAACTGTTCCTTGGGTGGATTTATCATCTGTGTCGGATGCTTAAGACGTTTAGTCCTCGATAAAGCCAAAACTGATTTGGTATTCGGCAATATTGAATGATTCGATTTGAGTGCTTCGGGTTCAGGAAGCAATTCAGGGATCAACAAGGATCCCTGGCCAATTTGGATCGTGGATGAGCACCGGCGATGACTCGCTTTCTATTTTCAACTAGTGCCCAGATTATATCAAGGCAGGGGTGCAACCGATTCCAACCTGCCCACATGACCGCTATTTCACGTCCCCGTCTGACGGACGAGCATTGAACTCCAGGGTCCGACCACTTTCTTGGAACCTGGAGGAGCGGAAGCACCATGTCCAACGTATAACTGCTCACAGCTGACCGACGATATTTGTTGCATATACTTCGAAAAATCCCTAGAAATTCACGAGTCCACTGCATGACAGCAGAACCAGGTAGCCAACACGAGAGACTCGTCCATTGCTCTTCCACTCTTCCTCTGAGATGATTGCAAAGGGTGACTTACATTGGCATGGAAATATGAAACGTTTTCTATCTGAAATTACTGGGTAAAACTCAATAAGGACATTCATTTGGTTTCCCTCGTGACGTTATCAGACCCAAACTATCCATGCAGATAACACGAGGACGAGAGGAGTTTGGAACTTCAAATTGGAGATTTATGGTTATGAAAGCGGTCCGTCACCACTTCCAGTGGCCTTGGAGAGAGTTGCTTAACACTAATCTTACGGAATTTTCTCATGACATTTTCCGAACGTTTGATTTCTGTCTAAAGAGAACATTTATGGCTGAACAACCTATACCAACCAAAAATGTCCACATCTCTTTTTGTAGCTTTTGGAACGTTTCTATTTCGTTTTGTAAAAATGCTTTGAAATGTCTGGAAACTTTCCCTGCTGTCGGTGTTACTCAACGAAACATGTTCTGAATTGTGTTAACGTAGTTGCAGTATGGTCTTGAAAACGTATTCGCGTTTGTGTGGTTTACACTGAAAAAATGTCATACGGCAGAAATTATTGACATGGCGTTGTGACGGCTCAATAGAGGCAATCCAATATAGTGGCTTGGTCTGGTTTTGCAATACACATTGTTTATCGGCCAGTTAGCACCGCGTGATATCCTATACTCTCACCAGGAAGTTTGCCCTTGATCACTTTGTATGTGACAAACGGAACACTTGCGATCGTTTATCTAAGGTCCACCTGGGAATTTCATGTGTTGATTTATTGCATCGACGGCAAGGCTCTGTGCCCCGCGTTAATAGGATCTACCGTAGATAGATTTCCCACAGGAACGAGGGCTGAACTAACTTCACGCGACGAGACGGGAGGACACGCAGCAGATTATAAACTGACTCTGTGTCAACGCATCCCCTTCTATCAGAAGGTCTGATAAGCAATTAGACACTCTGTCAAAACCTACATTACTCATTCGATTCATCACACTTTTACATGCATATGTTGGGCAGCATGAGCGAGCAAGATTGCGCTAATACGACACCATTGAAAATGGGTTCATGTGAAAAATCATAAGAGAAAGTCTACATCAAGGCCAAACTGCGGAATTATAGTTCATTATCAATTCACATTTGATTCTTGGTTCGGCAGCCGTTGGAGACAATAGTAGATAGATCATGAGGATGATGTGGTGAAACGGTGAATCCAGACGAGGGAGGAGAGCAGATGGAAGTGATTTGTGTATCGTATAACACAAAAGTACCGATGTCAATGAAGGGAATATTCTACGAGACACTTGCTGGGCCAGCTATGTTGCATAGAATGGAACTGACTTATTCGAGAACTAGGGACTCGAAACACAACTAGAATCAACAGTTAAAGTGTTACTGTTGGCCTAAACTAATGAGTACTCATTGCACCTTCACGGAATTCAAAACACCTACCTCTAAAATTCCTGTCATTCAACAAAAACTATCAATGATTGGAATGAAAAGTAGGCCGAAGAAGTATTCCAAAATCACTCACTCAGTCCCATGACTTCGGGGGAGTCGCCGCGGAGACTCATTGGTCGTTGTGGCGTGCAAGTCCGATATGTTCAGGCCGGTCCAGTCTATACAGTGTCTGACCAGTTTCTCCTCTGACGTCCACGCCTGCGGCCTTTCCCTTGTGAAAAATGCTCATTCTTCGCAAAATGTTGACTTTTTATTTCATACTGCACCCTGCATTCGCACTTATGGAATCTCGCCTCAACTCGACGGTTCCCTAACGGATGGTCTTTGGCAATTAGAAAGTATATCGTCCTTCATAACGAGGCCAAACCACCGAGCTTCCGATGCTCGATTGTGGCAAGAAGGGGTTCATTTAGGCCCGCTTTGTCTTCGAACACTCTCTAAACATATTCAATGGTCTTGTGGTCAGTGCACGAGATGTGGAACACTTACACAGACACTCGGCCACGTAAGCCTGGATACGCTCTTTGGTTCCTTGCCGAAGGTGAACGGAATCTATGCAGTCACGCAGATGTACGTGTATGTGTGTGTCTGTGTGTGTGACACGATACCTAACGAACGCGAGCAGGTATGAAGTTCAAATTAGGTGGGTTGGTTGCACATATCGTCCCCTTTTTCGCGTAGTGACGAATATGCAAAACGTTTATTTCGAGGAATCACGGTTTGAAGATTTTAGGATTTTGAAATGGGTAAATCAAATATTAGGCAACGATACATTCCTCGTAACTAGGGTCGGCGAGAAAGAAAACAAGCTATAATTTGCTGTTAATTACGTTTCGGACAACGAAACGCACATTTCCCATATCAGAACATGCTTCAGAGATATTCGTCACTACGCGAAATGCAAAAATACCGATCTATATATATTCGTCACGTATTCGTCACAACGCGAAGAGAATATTTGCTATTTCCCAACAATATAACATTTAGCGAAGCCATCGACTTTGCATTGCGTGTTGACGAATCCTACAATCGTCACTACGCGAATTGCAATTTCCACAGGAATGAGGATTCGTCAAGGGAAAAAACGATTGGTTATCATGTAAAATTCGTCAATTTTCGGAGTTCAGGGCCCACGCCATCAGATTCTATGCCCCAAAATTCGTCAGTACGCGAAAAATGGCAGATATGGTGAGGATGAACTCTATTGTTCTGTGTGTGAGCTCAAAGCTATTCTGGGTCATGAGAGGACAAAGTTTGAAAGCTTGTCAACACGATATCCAAAGAACGCAAGTATCTATCAAGTTCAAATTTGGTGTGTGGGTTGCAAATATGATGCAGATGAACCCCATTGCTTTTGGTGTAAGGTCAAAGCCATTCAAGGTCACCAGAGGACAATCCCTATATATCTTGACATAGAAACATTTTAGAAGGGTTCTGTAATGGAAAGTTTTGTTCGTCTGTATGAGCTACATCTGGTGACCTACTTCGACCTCATTTGACTTTTTGAACTCGTTTGACCTTTCGACCTCGTGACCTCGAGGGCTACGTTTTCGTGACGACCAGATTTGTCTTGTTGAGACAAACTACAAAGTCAATTACACTGACGTACTACGACACTCCTATCACATGCTATCTCATATGCTAAGTTATGAACCTTCGTGAGAGGTCAGGACAGCCTTAAATATTGGAATTATACAGATAAATTTGACGTTTGACATTGACATATTGACAACGGAACGGGGTGCCGTCATGGGAAAATTTGTTAGTCTGGGCGAACTACATCCAGTGACATACATTGACCCTATTTGACCTTTTGACCTCATTTGACTTTTTGACCTAGTGACCCTGGTGACTGATTTTTTCGGACGACCAAATTCGTCTTCTCGGAACAAACCACAGATTCCAATACACAAACGTACTATGACACTCCTATCACAAGCTATCTCAAGTTGTGAACCTTTGTGAAAGGTCAGGGCAGTCTAAAACATTG